>JAIEZT010000137.1:0-127799 GCA_019594935.1 Periophthalmus modestus
TACCTTGTAAAAACATTTGAAGGATAAAAACACGAACAATTTTCCTGTCCACAAAAAATGCCCACAAAAAAGGCCTTTGTAAGTGCTGTGTGTTTTTCCCAACACAAAAAATAGGTCTGTATTACTGCTTAAAATAGGGGTGAAAAAGGTATTGGTGCTCAACTGCTGCTCTGTCATGTTTGGTCCACGCCAAAAAAAAAAGCGGGTGGGCTGTCACACAAAATCGGATGCAGCACAAAAGTCGGATTTGGTGAGTTTTCCAAATATTGTTGAAGAATTGCACGGTTAATTCAATGATAATACATCCTTCACAGACTTCTCCCTGGCTTTTTAACTGGGGACCTCAGGACATATTAAAGGGATTAAACGGGGAATTGAAAGTTGACGTTGTGGAACCACTACTAAAAAAAAAACTTTAACTTTGTGATTTTGAACAATTAAAGTAAAAACATACTTACATAAAAAAGGCGGAAAAATTTTTCCTGTGGCAGGTGGGGGAAAGGGGCCCTCTGTAAAAACCGCCACTGGAGGGGTTAAATGAGGAGGATTATCGCCGCTGGGTTAATTGCGTTTGGGACCATACACCTCCAAACTTTTTCAACAGGTTTTCTGGCAGCTGAGAGGCTATGTCAGGTAAAGCTCTTGTCGTTCCCCCCACTGTGGAAAAAAAAAAAACCTTCTGTCTGCCTTTCTGCCACTTTTTCCTCTCAATCAACCCAGTGAGAGCTGAGGGAAGGAGCCATCCCAATATGAGGGAAAAGGAGGCCAAGTTAAAAACTTTGCAATACAACAAATTACTGGGCCCAGTGCTGGAAGAGTACTCACTTGTTTTTTACTCCATTGTGTATTTTGCTTTCAAATGTTGTTTTTTGCCTCAGTTTGCACATATTATTTACAGAAGCTCTTGGGTCAAAATGGAGACTTGGTTTGGTTTTCCTGGTCCAGCCAATTCTAATATAGGGATTAAAAAAATATGATGCTTTCTTGTTTAGGCATTGGCCAGTTATTGTTAGCATTAGTCTTTACAGGTGCGGGGGCTAAAAAAAACAATTGCGGGGACTGCCAAAGAAAATTTCCGTTCCACAAAATTGTGAGGGAAAGGCCCTGCCAAAAAAAAAATTGTTAAAACAAAATTAAAAAATAGTTTCTGATAAAGTAAAAATTAATTATCAACAATTGTTTTTTTTTTCTTAAAAAGGCCCCACAAATATGAAAAAAACTTTTTGCAAAAAAAAACAAAAAAATGGCTAACATGGAAACACATCGTTTTTTTTTTTGTGTCATTGTGAAATGTGGGTTGCCCATTTTTAAGAAAAAAAAAAAATACTGAATCCCTGTGTCCTTAATTGAAATGGGCTTGCAATCTTCCACCAAAACTTGCACCTCTGTTGGGCCTGGGAGGAGGGGCCTCCTCCTGCCTGTTATCCCCAACGGGTTAGGGGGGCCTTACAAAAATTCTATTTAATCTCAATGGAGAATGGGCTGAAGTATTGTTTTTAAACTTTCTTTATTTCACCGAAAATCATTTGTGCAGGGTGGGAAAAGTTTTACATAATGGTATCTTTAAATATTAATTATGTGGGTTTTATGTAATAGTTTTTCTATAAAGGATCAAAAAACCTTTCAAAAAAATCTATTTGTCATTTTATTTCTAAGATTTTACATTTTAATTTGCTATTTAGGATGGGTTTAAAATCTGATTTAGTATCTTTGTTTTCTTTTTTTTTTTTTTGTTGGATTACTTTGTTTTTAACATTGGGTCTGGCATGACCACATTTGGGCGGCTTTGGGGTAACACCGTGGCCCCAAAAAAAATTTAATGTGTTTTCATGTCACCGCGTGCGAAACACATGGATTGAAAGGTGTACGTAAACCCCCCAGGCTCTCCACCCCACCCTTGCTGGGGCCCCTCATTCAAAAAAATTTTCAGTCCCACAAAAAATAAAACTTTGAGGAATTAGGGAGCCAAGCTCTTTTAAACCTGAAGGCCCTTTGCCTTGTCAAAAAATTGAAATCACCAACAGGAACCAACCGGCCGCCCAACCCAAAAATAAAAAAAAAAAAGGCACAAGTACAGCTCCATTGGGCAACCACCCAACGAGTTTACTGGGGGAAAGGGGGGCAGTGTGGAGCAAAAGGGCTGGAGGGAAAAGGCCTGAAACAAAACATTGGTTACTATTGGGAAATGTCAAGTAAAATTGGCAAATATCTAAATAGACGAAGGGGGATAGTTTTTATTTTGAAGTTTTAAAAGTTAAACAAAAACAACATGTAAAAGAGTGGGGGTTTATGAATTTTTTTTGTTTTACATTGTTATAACGTTGTTCTTCAATAAAAAAAAAAAATTTCATGCCTGAAATAGGTTTAAGAATTCTGCCTTTGCATGTGTGAAGGTATTTCCTTGTAGTGATTCTCCTGTTGCCCTTTTTGAACTCTTCCCGAAGCTTAAAGCTTTTGGTGGTGCACAATCCGCCCGGCCCCACAAAGCCTAGGTCATCCACCCACTTCCCACACGGGGACAAATTTTCCATAAACTTTCCATAAAAAAAACCGGATTTGCGAGTTGCAAAGTAAGTTTTTCATTAGGTGGTGGGACGGCACTGACTGATTGTGTTGTTGATAGTCAGCTATTACTGAGGATTGTTAAAACTATTTTTCAGGGATAAATGTGGGAAAAAATGTTTTAGGTTTTTATTTTTTAGGTCCCCCTGTTCATAATGGGAAAAGTATTTTGATAAACTTATGGTCGTTAACAAAAAAAGTAAAAACTATAGAGAAAAGACCTTAAAGCTTCACTGATTGTTTTAGTGGTAGGTTTCAGTTTTAAAAAAAGACAAAAGTGTTGTTACACAACCATGGAGGGGACCAAAAAGGGGGACCAAAGTACCAAAAACCCAAAAAAAATGCTGCTGGATTAAGGGTGGAGTAATGTTGGGGATTTTTTTCTTACTGGAAAGAGGGAAGGGAACAAGAAGCAAAAGTCAAGAGTGAGACATTAATCTCTCAGGCGGTCCCATAATAAGTTTTTGGGTATTCCTTTGGGCACATTGATTTTATTATGTTTACCCAAGGGGGGGAACCCCCTTGTGCCCCACTGTTCGGGTCTAAAGCCACAAGGCACTTTGGGGGGACACCACTTCAAATGGGAATTACAACCCACCCACGCACACAAAACTTGAAGTAAATTAAGGGGGCCAAAACCCCAAGAGCTATGTGAAAAGGGGAGGCCATTGTGGTTATTTGCCAGAGTTTTGTTCTTCCTCTTCGAAAGCCCATGGATTTCTGAAGCGGCAAGAAAATGATTTGGAAAATAAACGTCAAACTTGATTATGTTATGGGGACTTAAAACAAAAAAAAAAACTACAGTGTTTCAGTGTTCTACATCTGGATGACAAAACAACACAAAAAAACCCTTGGGGAAAAAATTCAAACGAATATTTTTTTGAGGGTTCAGGGACCCAAAACAAAAAGACTTTTGATGGTTCTGGCTTGTTTGCTTTGCGGGAAAACGGAAGACACGGGCATTATTCTGATAGAGATCTGATTGGTTGAGAGGAAAAAACAAGTTCATTTACTTTTGAAAGTTAAAACAGAAGGGGACATTAGGCGTGTTTAGGTTTTTGCGTTTTCTGCCTTGGAGTGGTCTACCCCTAAGGAACTTATACTCTTGTTACATTAGTATAATCCCAGGGTAATGGCGGGCCCCACGCTAAACCATTTTCTGTAACAAACCATGTTGCACAAGTGGAGAGGGGATCCACTTTCAGCCACACAGCACAAACAAACCGCTTCAGAGAGGTAAACAACAGGGGAAGCATGTGCTGGTTTCCTGGCTTCCGGTGAAAACAAAAAAGGGGGCCTAATGGGGACGTATTTTTTTAAGGGGGAATTCTTAGGGGGGCTTAGGAAATGCCTATTTGCCAGGAAAAAGGTTAAGTACCAGTTTGTGCTTTTATGGTCAAAAAAAAAAATTAACTTGGAAAAAAAACATTGCCAATTTCTCCACTGTGGGAACCCAAGTTCTCCTATGAGTATAGATTCGCATGAAAAAAACTTGGCTGCTTGCGGCTCCATAGAGGGAAGATTGTAAAAGTAATGTTGAAAAAGGGTGATAAAACAGCACAAAAAAAGTGGTGGTTTCAACATTCGATTTCCAGAGGCCCAAAAAAACAAAAACAAAAAAAACAGGCAGCCAAAAAAAAAAAAGTATTACGTTAAAGTATTTAAAAGTAGTTCATTAAAAATATTAAAAAAAAAGTAAAAAGTGGGGTTCAACCCATAAGTTTGAGGGCATGACATAAAAGCATTTCAAAAAATGTGGATTTGATTTTTTTTTTTTTTTTTTTTTTTTTTTTAGGGAAATTTCAACTCAAAACACAAAAAAAAAACCTTTAAGGTATTGAATGTCACCATAAACATTTTCTACAAACACAATTTTCAAAAAAACATGGGTGTGGGAGGTCGGCCAGTTTAGAAAAAAGTATTACAAGTAGCTAAACCAAACTCTCAAAAATAAAAAAAAACCAATTTTTTACTTTTCCCCAAACCCTAGTTTCAGGGGGGCCCCTAAGGCTGGAAATTTTGGTCTTCGGGGGCCCATGGGGCAAAACCACAAGGATTCCCTGCTGGACTCCAGCCTTATCGGTGATTTCACATTTTTGAACAAAAAACATTCTGGGACTTGATTTCATCAACCTTGGGGAAACCAATTATCGTTGTAATTTTATATGAACCCCAAACATTAACCAGGGGACTGACAAAAAACATTTTTCCACAAAAATGTTCAAAAGGGGGGAAAAAACTACTTACAGGGGGGGACAACAAAGAAAACGTTACAAACAATACAAAAAAAACATATAAATAGGGAGCGTCGTTTTTTCAAGAAAAAAAAAAAAACTCTTAGAAACAAAGGGTTTTTCTGGTAAGAATTTTTATTTGTGTTCGTTGGCGACAGTGGGGCTTACCTTAAACATTATACAAGGGTCATTGTTACAGTGTTAAAAATTAACCTACATGGTGGTTCTCAACCTCTGCCCGACGCAAAACAAAAAACAAAAATGTCGGAAGCAGGGCGGCAGATATTTTTGCTAAAGTAGAGATTATACAATAAAAAGTAAAATGGTTTGAGGGGAGGGGATATTTTTAGCGCTGTAAAAACAAAACAACCACTCAAGGCCCTGTTTGTTATATTATTTTTCATAGTAAAAAAGTATGGGCTTTGGGGGGGCCGTCTTTTTGCTGGCCATCAGGGCCATAAAGCACGCACTTTAGTGCTTTACAGGTTGCGCCAAGCCTGTTTCCAAACCATTGGCACTCCTGTTAAAAAATATTGGTTTTGCAAGAAAACTAGTGACATGGCCCAGAAAAACAGCTGTTTTCAATTAACTATTTACATTGTTCGGGAGTCTTTATTGGGAAACACATCAGAAACAAATATTGATATGAAAACACCATAATGGAATTATGTAACACAACAAAATTAACCTCCAAAAAATAAACTCCAAAAAAAACTGTTTTAGATTTTAGAATGAGGTAACCCAGGCTTTGGGGCAAATATTCACCGTGTAATTTATCTTGGACCTGCATTGGGACCAACCTTGTGGAAGGTTGAAAAAAAAACAATTTCAGGGAGGGGAACTTTTTTCATTCATGAAGGGCTCAAGTGAGGAGGGAAAAGCCCAAGGGTTTTGCCAGGGCCTCTGTCACAAAACAAAACTCAAAAGGGGGTGGACTACCCTTGGGGATTTTGAAATAAAAAAAATATTTAGGCTGGACTTTTTGATTTTTGCATTTACAAATTCCAAGTAAAAATCTTTGCATTCATTATTGTTTGAGGTTCAGCAGTATGTGTTATAAAAAAATGCGGGAAACAAAAAGTAGTACAACCATTCAAATTGCCAGTAGGCTTTAGCGATTATATCCCAGTATCCTCGGTAAAAACAAAAACAAAAAACCATGTTGCTAAGCACCATTATTGCAAGTTACCATATTTTGCTTAAAAGAAGGTTCCATGTTCCATGAGCTAGCCTGTTCTGTGGTTTCAGGATGAAAAAAATACAACCTGTGAAAGCCTGTCTGGGGGGAAAGTGGTGAGTGGAAAACTAGTTTGAGGAGGAAAGCCCACTGGGGGACCTGTTGCGGGGTCGGTGGGACACCTGGCTAAAGCTCCGTTTTTCCCCCCTCGCGTTCCAACATTGCAACAAAACCTGAGGCCTGTCAATTTACCGGGAGTACCGCTCTGGCCCTGGTGGATGGAACGGAAGGATACATCCAATCTTGTAGGCATAAGTCCCCCGCGGCAGGCCTACCAAAACAAAAACCAACACAACGTTCGGCCGTATGGATTGTTGGGGTTTTTGCCCACGCGGCGGGGGTTCTCCACTGTGTTTATTTCCTTAGCACGTTTGCTGCAGAAAGCGGTTCCCAAGTATTTCCATTGGAAAAAACAAAAAAAAAATTTGTGATGAAGTTGGTTTACCCACCTGGAGGGCGGTGACCCTTTGCACTTCTTTGATTACAGGAAAATCGTGACTTTTTTCTTGGTATCAAAAAAAAATTGCAAAAGTAGGGCCTATAGTGGAATGGAAAAAGCACATAGGGAAAGTTTGTTAAAGCTAAGGGCAAAAAACAAGTGGCAAAAAAATCTTAAAGCTAGGCCCGTTTGTAAAAACACATTTTTGGATTGGTAAAACACAAAAACTTTGTAAACAAACCTTTACAAAAAAAAAACCAATTTTATAGCCTTGCCAGTAATCTTTTTGCATTGGAACTAAAAGGCTTGTTTACTGGGGCCCCCCAAAGAGTAAAAAAAATTTGTGGCAAAAATGGACGTTAGTAACAAAAAACAGGGGCCTATGGGGGACAAAAATCTAAAAAATGATAGTATCCTTTCAATCCCCAAAAGTGATCTCAATGGTTAACCATTTAGAAACATGTTAATATGTTTAAAAGCTACTGCATTTTTGCGGGAAGGGGGAGTGAAGTAGTTTGGGAGTGGGGGGTGGGGGCCAATCCCGATCTGTGGGTTTGAGGCAGTCCTCACCGGACCTGACAGGGTTGGAGGGTACCAATTTCTGCGGGCCGCGTGACCTTGCCTAAGTATGAATGTAGTGTGTGTGTTGTGTATGGGGGAATGAAATTTGGGCCACAGGATTTTGCAGCCTCCATTTGTCACTCAACATGTTCCAACGCGTAGTGTGAGTGAATGAATAATGAACTTGACAGTTGAACAAACAATCTCAAAAAAAAAAAAAAAAAGAATTTAGTCTTTCGGGATTGTTGGTGTTTTCAATTCGGGAACTTCGTGGCTGCTGTCGTTCTCACGGTGTCCCGCCAATTTGTTTGGACGTTATTTTTGGGTGGGGCAGGGGAAAAAGGTTCAAGGCTGGTTCCTTTTTTGAGATTACCAGGGAAAAAGTAAAACGCTATAGAGGCCTTAACTGATTGCTACGTTTGAAACCAGGGGGGGGTTTTATTCTTTTTCAGTCATTTTCTTTTACAGGATTAGGGACCAGGATGGACAAGGAAAATATGGGGAAATTTTTTAAAAGGAGAGGCCTTTTAGTCCCCTAAAAATGATCCCAATAAAAAAAATAAAGCAGAAAAAAAAACAGAAAGCTTTGGTGTGATGGTTTTATGTCCAGTAAGGGGGGGCCATAAAAGTGGAGATTAAAATCATAAAACCCAAAAACATGCTCATTTCTTGCCCTGTCGAAATGTGGGAACATTTTTTAGGCATTGATGGGTCTACTAAAAGGAGTACTTCGAGTTCAATAAACTGTTTAAAAAATATCGAATTTAGTAAGCCTGCTTTTCATTACTTTTACAACCAAGAACATTAAGAATTTTTGTGCGAAAACATACTTTTGGTTCTGTTTGTATTTCCGTAATCTGGCACAATGGGGAACTCTGTCCTCTCTCTCTTCGGACCCCAAGAGGGCGCTCAGATGTAATGTAAATTAACACCCTGAAGGGAATTTTATTAAGGGGGGGGGGGGGGAACACCCGGCGCCCTACTACAAGAAAATAGTGAGGGAAAAAAACGGGATTTAGGTAACAAAACCTGGATCCAAACAGGCTAAAAAGGGCTAGTGAAGGGGGTTTAGTTGGTACAGGGACCGTAGATGGCACAAGAGGGTGTATGGTTTTAAGTGAAAGGGAGGGAGGTTAGCTGGCTGAGGTCCCCAAAGCAACCAAGAGGCTAAACAAAGCTAATCGTTGGTGGGACAAGGGAGGCCTGGTTTTCAGTGTTCTTAGGCGGCTTACGCAGCAGTTAGCGGCATAGGCACAGGGTTTTAAGCAGGCAGAGTCGCCTTAGTGCACAGAGCATGGCGAGGGGGAAAAAAAAGTAGGCCCTGTTGCAACAACGATGGCTAAAATAGCAAACACACACAACTAATCGGATATTGTCTATTATGAAGAACACTTGGAGGGCCGGTTATTTAATATGGGAGGACAGTAGTGGAGGTCTTAGGAAAACTAAGGGAACAACAGGGACAAGGTGTGTGATAGGTTCTAGAGAGGAACGATTTTTACGGTTTCAAATTGAGGTATTTAAATAAAAACTGCCTAAAACCTAAATTTTAGGCCACTATGGTTAGCAAAAGATTTGCCATAATTCGCTGTAAAAAAAAAAACAAAAACATTAAACTTTGTTTTTATTGAGTTTCCACTTTTGTTTTTTGACCCACTATAAGTCTCTTTGGCCCCTTTACCAATGCAAAAAGGCACCCCCCCTTCAGAGCATACTACCACAACACAACACGGGCCGCTAATGAAGTTTACTGCACATCGCCATCAGGTTTTGGCAAGTTGATGTGTTACAGTTTGTGCCATGTTTTGTGTATTTATGGAGATTTGTCACGTGGGAGAAAGGATGATGTCGACTTTGTGGGCTGAGCAATTGCACAAAAATCTTGAAATAGGGCTCACAAAATGACTCCCAACTGCAAATGGGAGGACATCTAAAACCGCCTTCAGACATGTTTTTGATGAGGGAACATAGTAGGATGCTGAAAGAAATCATTTTGCACTAGTAGAATGGAATGAGATCAGTGATTATGAACTGTTATAACATGCTTCATCAGACTTTTTTTTTTTTTGCTAATTTCTAATTGCTTATTGTATTTGAGCAAAATTTGTCCTGTCCCAAATAGATATATTGTATAAACAGCTCTTGAAATCAAAATACAGTCTGCTGCATACTGGTCTTCATCCAAGTGATAATCAGGAAGAGTGTGTTAGCATGCTAGTTACTTTACCCGTCCAAGGCAAAACCCGGTTTTCTTTAAGTTGTGAAAAGCGCCTATAAAACTAATCACGGCGACTAGTAGGATGCTTGGGGTGCATAAGGTAATTGGGAATAACTTTGGATCACTGCAAACTAAGCTAGCTCTGTTTTTTTTACATTTTAAGTAAAAATCAGGAACAGCACATACATTAGCAGGTGGTCTTTGCACTCTCAGCTAGAATTTTTTGCATGCACAGCAAAACTAGAGTAGACTGCTTGCCTTCCCATTGAATTAGAAGCAAACTTTACTGTGAGCCCAGAAAGATTTTGTAGTGTATTTTTACTTTAAAGATGCACTATGTAACTTTTCTGAAGGAGAATCTGCTTGTCTCTGTAGAAATATTATTGCTTTGCTTATGTCCAATCTACGCTATGTGTTGGTATAAGCAATATTTTGCTTTAATTCATTTTCAGGTGTTTTCACATTAAGAACATGCATTCTTAATGACAGTGGGGTCTGCTGATCTGTGGAGACCTGTAACTTGGTCCTGAGGTGTCAACTGTGTCCATGGAGACGGGCTATGTTCAGTGCCATACGTGGAACATTCTCACCATGTGTCCAACCTTTTCACCAAGGCCACATATTGGAGCATGTTTGAAGCAGAGGACCACATTGGTGGTCAGTACTGTGGATAACTCAGATGGGGACTTTTTACATAGGTTTTAAACGGCCTTAATAAGATTTGAAACATTAATTTAGGTCGTATCATAATGCAATGTGTTATTGAGGTTATAGTGGTAGAATTACTTTTGCAATAAAAATGACTGGCTATGATTATTGGGGCCATTTCAGCAGGAGGTTAGAGGGCAGTAAAATTGTTCCGAGGGCTGCATTTAGACCCCAGGCCAAGTTGAACACCCCCTGTTTTAAATGGTTTGAAAGTGTTCCAAAATGATTCCTCATTGTGCATTCTGAACATCGTAATTATTCACAGTGACAAGCCTTATAAGCGCCTTTCATGCACCAGAGCGGAGTTTTGCCATTAGAGTAAACCTAGCAACAACTAGGATGCTAAAACATTTTCCTGATTATTTGACACTTTATGATTAGATGCAAATAACACCACAGACTTATTCTCACCTCAGAGCTGCTTATACAACATTCTGTAAGACATATTTGTGTTCAAATGCATGGGGAAAAATCAGATATACTGTATGCCTTTAATGTAAAACCTGTCTTGCTTTTTTATTCTATTCAGTTTAATTGTATGTATTGAAAGTTTATGCTAGTGTTACCTGTCCGACCATTTCCCCTTGTCCCACTCAGTCTGAATGCTAATGCAAGTGTGAGAAAACGGAAGTGCTCTTGAATGCCATAGTGACTGGCGCGCACAATGGCGTCCGTACGGGGGGAGGACATGGCCACGCGCATAAACAAGTCCCACACACATGGACCCAAAGATCTCCAGAAAATCGAAGCAACAAATCACACGTGAACAAAACACGCCCGCACAGAGAGTGAGAGGATGAGGAGGGGGGCTGGGAGGAGAGGCCATAGAGGGATAGGATCCTGCAGTGTGCGGGGAAGTCTGGCATAGTTGCCACATCCACTTCTCTATTCACCTTATTCTAGAAGTTGCCGTGGGCGCCGCCATCGTCATTCGGGTTGTATTATTTTCCATGGGGCGGCCGATCGTGAAAGCAAATAAGTTCTATAGGGATACAAAGCCGTTTTTAAAGCCTCCAGAGAATCGTGTTGACTTGTTGGTCACGTGAAACACTTGAACGTGTTTACATAAATCACCTACTTTATATCAGATTTTAGAAGAAACTTTTCTCAAATTTTCCATTGAAACGAATGGGGACTTCTGAGTAAAAGTGTGGTTTAGTAGCATTTATGGCAAAAGTGGGTGGACTATGGCCAATAAGCAACAAGAAAAGGTTAAAAATATACATGGGAAAGTATTAAAAAAAAAAAACAAAAAAAAACAGTATCAATTAATTTAAATGTCTTTTAGTCACTTTTGTTTTTTTTTCACTCTTTATTAATCCTTAATGTACTATATTATTAGTATTCAGCCCGTCCCAACAAAGGTCATATTCACTATTGACCTTATCAAGTGGTGTTTTCTTGGTGGAATCCCATTCATTTAAATGGAGAATATGGAGAAGTTGCGTAGCTAAAATCTGATAAAAAAGTAGATTGATTTGTGTAAAATGGTCAGTGTTTATGTGCACCTACAACGCACCGATTCTCTGGAGGCTTTAAAAACAGCCGCATGGTTTGCATAGAACTTATTTGCTGTTAAGATTGGCCGCCCCAGCAAGATAACACAATCCGAATAATGAGCAGCGCCCACTCCAACTTCCAGAATAAGATGAATACTTGCTATTTTAATTAGCTTTATGCGTCTGAGTAGCACTTTCCCGTCATAACAAAAGGTTGATTTTGATCCATTTTTCAGTTCTGTTTCACATTAACAGACTCAGTAATGAAATATATCCATGTTTTAAAGCCACTTGTGACGTTAAATATGATATATACAGTGTGCATGTCATCAGTGCTTCTTCAGCTGTGATACAGAAACATACTAGTAGCTGTGTTTTTGTTTCATTCACACATGTTTTACACACCAAACACTTTTTCTGTTCCACCTTGCGATGTCATGTGGTCCAATGGAGAAGTGGGTCCAATGTGTTTTTAAAGTTTAGACATGACATACTGCACATTAATGTCTCATTTGGATGTTCTGTTCAGCGTTACTTCCTGTATTTTTGTTCTTTCCTTATCAACTTTTTTTCACATACTGCCACTATAATAAATATTTACCAAACAGGCACTATCCCACCAAACTAAGACATAAATAGAAAAATATGAGAACCTAATCCTGTCCTTATAACATTGCTTTCTATTTGAGGCTTCTCTTTGAAGGACACGGGTTGCTTGTTTTGGGCTGTTTTTTCAAAGGCTTGATCGCTTGTTGCTCTCTAAAAAATCTGGCAACCCTGGAAGTCTGTCAGGAGTTGACCTGTGGACTTTAGTGTAGACAAGAGCAAAGAGGAAATCCAATCTCAGACCGGTTCCTATCATTGTGAAATCAAAACAACTAGCCAAATGCAGACTGAGTATGTACGTTATACACTTCTAATTCCAAAAATAATTGCAGCCTGGATAATCGGTCATTGGTGGGGGATGTGTGAAGTGGTCTGGACCAAGGTACACATGGATTAAAGTAGGAAACGCTTTGCAGACAACTATAACGTATGTGTTGCTTTAAATAAAGGTGGGGTACAAAGGTGCACTAGGTTTACTCTCGGTTAAAGGGTTCTGCCACCGGATTGTCTCTATATGGTATATCTTTGCTTGGAATGTTCCACAGTATGGCAAGAACACATCATGCTAAATGTACTTTTGTGAGCTTTTAACCATGGTTGGAATATTGCTCCTGTCGTCCGTTTGATTATTTCCTGGGACTGCGATGGCACAGTCTATAAATCAAGGGTTCTCAAACTACGGCCCGGGGGCCAAATGAGGCCCTCAGACCAGTTTTTATTGGCCCTCAGGCCTCCTGCTGAACCAGCCCAATTGATCATAAGCAGTACTTTTTAACAGCAAATTAAAACTATTTCTATCACTATATCCTCAAAACATCACTTGTATTGTGATATAGACCCTAAATGACTGCTTGTTTTAAAGCCTTATTATACACAGCGACTCTGTCAAAACGGTGTTTAATAAAGCACCGCAACTGCACTGATCACCGTCCGGTCTGTGGCCCCCCGGGTCGAATATGTTTTGAGATGTGGCCCTCGATAAAAAAAACTTTGGACAACTCTGCTTTCAAATCACTTTCAAATAGTTCCTACACCGAGGCCATGACGTTATTTTTGTATTTTTAATTTGGCATTATTTTAAGTTTAAATCATGCAATTCCAACACAAAGGTACTCAAGAGCAGTTTACCAACCAGTAGCAATGCAAGTGCATAATATTTTTCTGAAATCTATCTCCATGGAGACAGCAGGACGACGCCCTCCAGGTCAGATCTGTAGAGAAGCGACCCTGCTCACAATAAGACTGCATGTATTTCAAGGTATTTTTTAGCAATTAAAACACCTCGAATTCAAGCAAGAAAGAAACATTATAGGCAAAGCAATAACATCTCCATGGAGACTAGCAGCTAGCTGACCCTCCACCAATGTTACATACTGTTATACTCGTCGTCATTGAGATGTTTTTCCTTTTAAATCACATCGGAAAAACATTAGCAGGCATGCCTTTCCACAGACCTGCATCAAGTGCTTGTTTCCATTGAGATAGATAATTTTAATGCCATATTGTGGAGCATTCCAAACAGGGGGTAGATCCCTCAACAGCTTACATAGTGCAACCATATTATGACATTGCGGGCATAATTCTTTGCTTCTTCTTTGCACTTTCCTTCCAGCTGAGGCACCATGCTAATATGCTAACATGCTAACACGCTAACAGCAGACAGAAGGGGCTTAGAGGTTGTAACAGGATTGCCCCCAGCCCCTCTCCTGATCCCGGCCGTGTGAGACCTCCGCGTCGCCGCACAAACAAATCATCCCTGTGGTGCTGTTAGCTACACTCCCTCCACTCCGCAATTATGTAAAGGACAAGCTACGGTCCAGGGAGGGAGTAAAAACAAGAGCTCTGATGTTTTATTCATTCTGTTGAGACAAAATATGGGATTTTAAACAGCACAGGACCACCTCAAACCTGTGGGAAGTTAGACTGACTTTAAATTAGTTTCCTTCTAAATGACTGTAGGATCATTTCTCTGACTTAAGTTGTGCTGATGTTAGGTGTATACATAATACTGCATACAGTAAACTCACCTAACAAAAGTGGATGGAATTAAGTCTTTTTTCATGTAGGACAAATACAAATAATGAGTAAACTTCAGCTTAATGTAAACATTTCCAAATACAATGCAATAATAAACCCCAAGAACAAGAGCAGGATGGACTTTTTGAAGTCATAACTTCATCTTGTCAAAGCCTGATCTCGTCAGACCTCGGAAGCTAAGCAGGGCTGGCCGGATTAATACTTGGATGGGAGGCTGCTGGGAACACCAGGTGCCACAGTGAGGTACCAGTAGCAAAAACTGCCATTGTGTCATAAGGCAAGACACCACCCACACTGCCTAGTATGAAAGTGGTGTGTGGGTGAGTGTTCGTAATCGGAGGGGTCGATGGTGAAGATTGGCAGCCTCGCTTCCATCAGTCTTCCCCCAGAGCAGCAATGACTACCAGAATTAGAAGAAGAAGCTACAATAGTAGCTTGCCAGTTTCAATGCTGAAATCCAGTTGGTTAAAACCTAAAATGACTCTCTCTCATCTGAATAGTCATTACCTAAAGCCCAGCACCTGCAGCCAATCATTAATCAGTGCTAGTGCAGCCTCTGCAGCTCAGTGAATGAATTCTTGAGGTGCGGCAGCTTTCACATGAGGCCTGTCCCATATACTGAGAATGAAAAAACTTGTATGTGTCCTCTATCTGCAGGTGAAAGGGCACGAGAAATTCATTATTTATTTATTGAAAGCTATTTATTTAAAATGAGCAAGAAATGTTGTGCTCTATAATATTCCACAGTATGAAAAAAAAACCTATCAAAAGTATTAATAATTTGGGAAGACCTCACGCTGGGAGTGTTCTACATGTATGTGCATGGTGGAATGTTCATCAATTACCACGGTGGCACAATGCACACAATAGAAACAAATTCCAAAAAAGAAAAAAAAAACAACAAACAAAATGGATTTAAACAACACATTTTCAGGAGTCTGTGGTCAATCGGAGTGTTTCATGGCCCTGTTTAGATGTTTGATTTGCATTAAAAAGGTGAGAGTGACTAATTGAAAAACTGCTCGCTAATGCTAGATCGCTTGTGACTGGTTGGACTTGCAGCACAAATCATCCTCTACCTGTTGTAGTTCCAGCTAAGTCAGTACTTTATGGCCAGAACGTGTTAAAACTATTCACAGATTAAAGTCAAACAAAACCTCAGACAGAGCATGCCTACAGTTAGCATCACAGACCCCCAGGGAAAGTTGATGACATTAACTGCAACGTATCAGTTGTTTTAAATGTATATTTCCATGGTGATGTGCCGCCTCTCTAAAAAAGTTCTGTGGTTTTGCTTTAAGTCTCTGGTATTTATCCTCAATCATTATCTCCCCTCATCATATTGTTGACCTTTCTACCTGTCAGGGTCTAATGTGCTGCATTGATAATGTCATCATTTCAGATGGTGAGCAGGGACCTATATTAATCTATCATCATTGGTTTGGAATCATTGGTGTTTTGAATAAAAAACAAAAACCAATGATCCACCCTATCATTATGTCGGATTGGCTCCACACACTTGCCAGTTTAGTCTTATGTCTTAAAGTCCTTTCATCTGATCAATCACAACCTTGGTGTTAAATTATGGCATCACTTTCTGAAGCTATTGTAAAAAAAAATAAAATAAAAAATAATAAATCACTTTGGTTTATTTATACTGACATAAAAGACGCTGAACTCTGTGCCAGTTTTTGCTTCATGTGGACACGACCAGTAATTACAGAGATATTACCCATAAAACAGGTCAACACATTTGCAATCTGACCTGTCTCCAGCTCAGGTTAAACTAAATTCTGCAGTTTTGTGATGTCACTTGAACGCCAGGGTCTAACCTTTCTATCCATGGAAGGTGGAGTTTTTTCCTGGTTGAATAATTTTTTGTAAGTCCCAAATTCTCAGAAGCACATTTTATCCATCAGTCCATTTGCTTTGCTGCCTGTGTGCTGACCCTCACAGCCTGCAGCGTCAGTTATGCATTCGGACGCCCACACCATGAATCACTCACTCTCTCTCTCTCTCTCTCTCTCTCTCTCCCTCTCTCTCTCTCTCTCTCTCTCTCTCTCTCTCTTTCTCTCTCTCTTTCTCGTTTAATTCAGTCTTCATCGCCGACAGCTCGTTCATTTTACACTCCATAAAAGGCATGAGTGAGGGCCATAGCATCAATATCTAACACAATCCCTTTGCTGAGCGCTGCAGATAAAAACAGGGCTGCAGACGTAAATACAATAGTTCATCATCATAAACGCGATGTGCTGCATGGTGCAAACGCTTTGTTACTGAACGCCTGCAAGGTCTGGTAGAATAAGGAGCAGAGTTCATTCTGACAAGAAATTTGAATTTGGTTTTAGTCAAGACTTTGTCAAAACCGTAATAAATCCTTACTTGCTATCATCTATAAACCGGAATATTTTTTTAAGGAACTGTGTAGCCTGCACTCTTGTATTGTTTTAAAAAAGGTACTACAATCACAACTGAACCTGGGTTGCCAGAGCCTTAACGTGCAGATAGAGGACACATGCAAGTTTTTTTTTTTTCATTCTCAGGATATCGGCAGGCTCATGTGAAAGCTCAGAACCTCCAGAATTCACTCAATGCGCTGCAGAGGCTGCACTTGTACTGATTAATCATTGGCTGCAGATGCTGGGGTTTCAGGGGGTTCAGAGAGAGTCCTTTAAAGTTTAAACCAGCTGAGTTTCACCATTGAAACTGGCAACCCAAATGTGAAGATCATTCTGCTTTCTGATTGGATAATGGTCTTGAGAGTAAAAGCTAAATTTGATTTGAACATGTTTACCTCGCATCTGGGGACACAGTTAGGGCATGTTTATGAAATTTAAAATCAAATCTTACATACGTTTTTTAATTACTTTTTTAAGGTGTAGTTATTAAAAGTGGTTCAGCTTCATCTTCTCGCAGCGACAAAACCATCAGCATCTCCCTCTCGTCCTCTTCACCACACCACCAAAATGAATGTGTCTCTTATCTATTCAATAAACCCATTTGTCTGCATCTATTTGAGTCTCTCCTTGAAAGACAATTGTCAGTTTTTGCAAATGATTTTAAATGCACCTGACAAAAGACCGAAAAAAAAACTAAATGCAAAATAAAATCTACGCTCTGACGTAAATAAAACCAATTTGTGACAGGATGATGATACGCCTGACCTTCTACTTTTCGAATGCTGTCTGGAGCCCAACGCAGCCCATGATTCAGTAAAGAAGAGGGGGAGAAAAGAGACTGGGAGAGAGGGAGTGAGTGAGAGGGGGTTGGAGAAAAGAGAGAGGGGAGAGAAGAGAATGGAGAAGGGTAGGAGAGAAGAGAGAGAAGGGAAGAAGGGAGAGAGACTAAGGGAGAATGGTGAGAGGAAGAGGGGAAGAGAAAGGACTACTGAGAGAAGAGGAGAAGAGGGAGTGAGGGAGAGGGGAGGTGCGAAGGAAAAGGAAAGATAGAGAGTGGGGAAAAAGAGGGGGGTAAGAAGAGAGAGAGTGGAGGGAAGACAGAGAGTTCAAGGGAGGGGGGGGAGGGAGAAGAGACGGAATGAGAGACAGGGAGAGCGGAGGAGATGAATGAGAGACAGGAGAGGAGGAGAGAGAGGGGAAGGAGGTTAGAGAAAAGAGAGGGGAGAGAGAAGAGAATGGAGAGGGGGAGGAGAGAACAGCAAGAGTGGGAGAAGGAAGAGAGAACAAGGGAGAGCAGGGAGAGGAGGGTAGAGAGTAGGGAGAGGGGAAGAAAAAAGACAGCAGGGGGAGGAGAAGAAAGAGTGGGAGGGGGAGGAATGAAGGAAGAGGAAAGACAGAGTGGGAGAAAGAGGGGAGGAAAGAAGGAAGAGAGAGTTTAAGAGAGGGAGGAGGAGAGAAGAGCGGGGATGAGAGCTGGGAAAGACATGGAGACAGAGAGTGTGGAAGAGATGAGAGAAAGGAGAGGAGGAGAGAGATGAGACAGAATGAGAGAGGGGGAGTGGAGACAGAGGGTGGAAGAAGGTTAGAGAAAAGAGAGGGAAGAGAAGAGAATGGGATGAGAGAACAGAGAGAGGGGGAGAAGGGAAAGAGAACATTGGAGAATAAGGAGAGGTGAGGAAGGGGCAGAGAAAAGACAACAGAGGGGAGGATAGGAGAGAGAAAAGCGGGGAGGAGAGAAGGAAAAGGAAAGACAAAGTGGAAGAAAGAGGGGAGAAAAGAAGGGAGAGAGAGGAGGGAAGAGAGAAGAGACAGGATGAGAGCTGGGAGAGACAAGGAGAGTGGAGTATATGAATGAAAGACAGCAGAGGAGGAGTGAGAGGAGACAAAAATGAGAGAGGGGGAATGGAGAGAGAGGAGAGGAAATAAGGGGGTTAGAGAAAAGAGAGACGGAGAGAGAAGAGAGGGGGAGGACAGTACAGAGAGAGTGGGAAAAGGGAGAGAGAACAGGGGAGAATGAAGGGAGGCAAGGAGAGAGTAGGGAACAACAGGGGGTGAGAAAAGGGAGAGAGAAAAGAGTAGGAGATGAGTGAAGGAAGAGAAAAGGCAGAGTGGGAGAAAGAGGGGAGGAAAGAAGAAGAAAGAGGTCAAGACAGGGAGGAGAAGAGATGGTATGGGAGTTGGGAGAGACATGGAGACAGACGGAAAAGAGGAGAGGAGAAGACAGAATGAGAGAGGGCAAGTGGAGAGAGAAGGGGTGAGAGAAAGAGAGGGAGGAGGAGGAGGGATGAGAACTAGGAGAGACAGGGAGACAGAGAATGTGGAGAGAAAGGAGAGAGATAGAGGATGGAGGAAGAATGGGGGTGTGTGAAAGAAAAGTAACAAGAGAATGGGATATAGAATAAGAGAAGAGACATGGGAGGGAGATGAGTGAAGAGAGAGAACAAAGAGAAGGAAGAGAGAGGCGGAGAGAGTGGGAGAGAGGCCCCGAGCCAGGTGAGTCAGCTCAAAGGTCACAGAGTGGAAACAGGTTAGATGATACCTCAGACACTATAACCAGATACAGAGAGGCAAAGGACTGACCAACGGAAAGGCAAACAGGGAATACAATGTACATACTGTAGACACAGAGATACACACTGATGCCATGACGGGATGTGTTTACCAGCAGCTATTGGGGTTATTCTGTTTTGCTTACTTTTTTTTAAAATAATGTTCTGGCTCGTTGCAGCTAACGATTATTCCAGCTGTCAATACCAGTCATCTTGTTGACAATGTTGGCAGTTTTTTTTTTTTGTATTTTCCCGAAAAGCTTCAAAAGAACTTCAATTCTCAACCATGCTATAAGGCTAACAAATTATTTAAAAAGACCTATAGTGCATGTGTCTGCTCTATAGTTGACACCAGTGGATCATTATGTCATAATTTTTAGATCTCAATAGTCATCTAAAACGACACCCACTGGGAGTTTGTTTTAACCAGCTCTACATGATCCTGGTGTTTTCATTTTGCCATCTTGTCCCTAAAATTAAGGTAGGAACAATGATAACAGACCAATCAGGTACCTTATTTTCTCAAAGCTGGCTCCACTAACGTTAGCAACAGGTTTGATTGAGAGCTTCGTGCCTTGTTGCTTAGCACCCGGCCCCTGCCAAACCTAGAAGAGTCCGGCTGCAACTGATGGGAGCCATGATGAGTGAAGCTCCACTAGTCCCACATCCGGTTTGGTTTAATAATTGATTATTCTTAGTTTTTTGACACTAGATGTGACAGAGAGGAGCTTAACTCTTCAGCCAATGGTGCCTAACCTCCGCTCCAGACAGCAGCTGCAGCTAGACTCTCTCTTGGCAAAACCAGTGGTGCTGGGGGGGGGAAGGGGGCGAGTACCTTCAACAACTTCAGTCGTGATTGGCTCTTTGATTCCTATGAAAGGGCTCTTTGAACTCCAAATATGGAACTTGGCTTCAAATTAGCCGCTATAACTGCTAGCCTCAATTGGCTTTTTTCCCTCAGTCCACTTCAGTCGATTTCGATACAAAGTTACACAAGGGATATCTTATTTCCTATTCAAAGTTCAATTCAATTTAGGTAGAGCCCAAAATCACGACAGTTCTCTTTTGAGGCAGGCTTCGCTCTGTCCATGTGATTATGTAAGCCCTCTCAAAATGAATTACTAAAATGTCCACTACAATGGTACAATTCACCCTGTATACTCGTGCCATGTCTGCTGCTATGCCTCCATCACATGATAGCAAGTAACGGCAAGGATGTTAGTCCAACCAAGTTCCAGTAATGAGAATGTTATGCGTGCGTAGAAACTTCCCAGCACACACACACACATGGACATGCTTTGATTTTTACCAGCCTCTGAGCACTGCTGCATGTCTAATGTCAGCCATTTTGAAACTCTGTATGGGTAAAGTTAAAAGCTTATGCAATTTCAAAGATGAATAACATGCATGTAGCTACTGGGAGCACAGAGCCAGTCTTTTGTAGATTTGTAAACAAGTCAAACATATGGCTGTTAGTGCGGCATGTGGATTAAACTAGCAAACGCAGCTCATTAGCCGAGACCAAACATATTCACCCATGCGTTGGGTTCATGAATGTTTACAGTAGAACTAAATACTAAATCCACATTTTTAACGACTAAAATGTGCTTACAGTGTTTTAATTATCTACTGTTTGTAGTCTTCAGTGGCCTCTGCAATTTCATCACGCAGGACTGCCCTGATTACTGCCAGGTGTTTCTGATTACAAACCAAGTCTCCCCTCCCTTTGCTCTCCACGCTAAGTCACTGCCCCTTCAGAATGCAGTTGCAACACAATCAGCGTGCATCCCACCAGGGCCGGCTCTAGCTTTCAGGCTTTGTCTCTGGGGCCCCGGGTAGCGGATGTATCCTGGCTCAGCTCTCGGTGATTCAAATTTGACAACATTTTGATTATGCTCTGAACACCTTGATCAACTGTATTTGTATTTATATGACCAATATCAAACTGAAAACATCCAAAGTGTCACAACTACTATAATCACAAGAACACTAGACAAACATATAAGGGGGGCAAGATTTATGCATCCCAAATACTGCACATTGGATCAGGTTTGTCAAATTGTTGTATACAGTTTGGTATCCTGTATATTTATAGAGAACTGCTGTGAGGTAGACTTGTGGACTGAGTCTTGTACAGGCTTGTACTACTAACCCTAAGGAGGTTTGTAGAGATAAGAGATAACTGAAACATGCATGGATGACATTTAAACCCTCTCCAGGCATGTTTTTGATGTGGGGACCTTATAACATGGTAGAAAGCTCCAAAAAGTAGATATTATTTTATTTTATAATGTTGTGATGTCATCTGAAGCCCAGCAATAATAGATGTTTTTTCCGTGCATTACCAACAAGATAAAGAACTGATAGTTGTTGGACAGTCCTAGACACTGCCATATCTTATAACTATTTTTAAGGTGATATGCAATATTCAGGAGCCACATTGGAGTGGCAGAGGTTAGAAAGTACATTTGACTGGAGGCAATGTAGACCAGTCCAATACCGAGTGTGAGGAGATAAACACATTTTTGTGTTTGTATCGACTGTTAGAGCCCTGGCCTGAGTTGGCTGTTATCCACTCCACATGATCCAGCAGCTTACAATAAAAAGGTGCAGTACGTAACTTTTCTGGTGGAGGATCCGTCATATGTGCGTCTTTATAGAGTTGTTAAGTGTGATGTCACTTCCGGGCTCATCAGCTGCGTGGTTAAACATACGCTTAACCAAAGTCAACAAAAACAAAGCTAGAAATCAGCTATGAAGTTTTTGGTTGGACCCAGAAGTGACATAATCACTTAAAAACTGTATAGAGATGTTATTGCTTTGCCTGAAATGTTCCACAGTATTGCATGAAATCGATCTGTAGAGTCAAACGGGATAAGTTACAGGTCAGATCTGTTGGGAGTCAAGCCCACTGAAAGTAAGAATTCAGTGTACTTTTTGGTCAATAAAAACACCTTAAATAAATGCAAGATAGGAAAGTCTATTACCCTGTGGTGGAATATTCCAGGCAAACCAATAACAGCTCCATGGAGACGAGCATTAATAATGAAAACCAAAGCACCACAGCCATGAGATTTGAGATTTGGATGGTTGCTGACATCCTAGGTGGTTAGCTGTATACAGTAGAGCCTAGTTGAGGCGTGAATCCCACCTATTTTGGTTGTTTTCATTCGATCTTGACCACCTATACCATTTGCTCTGCCTCCCCTAGTGAAATATTTAAACCAGAGAGAGTGCACCATGGGAGAGTTGGAGACGGAGAGTCCTGAGCCCGCTGGCTTTAGATAGAAGACATAAATGAAACATGGAGGAGGAGCTGAGGAAGACTCAACAAGGCACGGGCTATTAGCACATGGAGGTTGATAAAAGCTTCACAGCAAAATAAGACCCAAACCAATCCTGTCTTGAAAATGGCTGCACGGTTAGCCTCGTTTTATTGTTTCAAGTGGTACTACTTTTTTCACTGCTAAACTGTGTATATCCTCCAACTGCAGTTTTATGGTCAAACACTTCTAAATCTAAGAGTGTTCAGCCTTAAGTGGCAATTTCAGGCACTACATGACATCACACAAGACTGTCCTGATTACAGCCAGGTGTTTCTGATTACAAACAGAAATAGAGTTTGAAGTGTGGATACCTGCTAGACCAATAACTCCATTTCTCATATGTCCTAACCCTGCATTATTAAACATTATTTAGGCGTGTGTGTGTGTGATTTTCAACATAACATAGTAGTACTCTCTTTTATATTACCATGTGGTGTGTGTAATCCCTCAGTCGTCCAGGTATGTTCCATAGTGGTCCATGGGTGAATACTAATCTATGTGGTTTTATTCTCCTGGTACTGGGAAAAATATTTCTAAAGCTATTCGGGAAAGGTTCATTTCTGTCTTGAAGGTGACTTTTTTTTAGCATCGATATTTGCTCAAATGAGTATCTAGTTTTGGTAGTTGTTTTAGTATTGATTAGTATCTGATTTTCGATACTGTAATGATCTGATGTTTTGTGTCTAGATCAGAGTTGACACCTTCTGTTGGTTTTGTAACTGTTAATATGTTGTTGTTAATGTAACTGCTTTTATATGTGACACTTGGTTGCTATGCTGACAAGTTAATAGGAAGGTTCTGTTGTAAGTTAGTGGTTAGTTAGGAGTCTGGCTCTGGTGAGTTGAGTCTGCTGTTGTTTTCTGCTTTTTTGCTCTTGTTTTGGTGTGGGTTATACCCTGCAGTAGCCCTTATGCTCAGAAAATAAACAAAAAGAATAACTTTGGCATGTTTCCCCTGACCAAAATACTACTTTTCCTCCACACCAAAATGCTACTTTTCCCAGCGCTATACTATTGTGATGATAGTGTCGTTGATGATGATGATGATGCAAGAATGTTTAATGTAGCTTGCTCATCTTAGCAGTAAGTACATCAAGGCTAATCATATTGAAATTGCAGGAGGTTTAGAAATAAGAATTTGCGTTTATGTTAACATGTATGTCACAACTTGTCCTCACTCCATGTCCACTCCAGCAGCAGAATCATCAGCCCCTTCAGCCTCTCCATCTCCTCCTCTTTATGACCACCCATGTCTGGGCCCCAAGGGAGATATTTTCTTTTAACTATGTTATGTTTTTTTTTCCTAATCAATAGCATACTCAGAGTTTTAATGAGTGATTCATGCATGTTTGAGTAATCCTGTATTGCCTGCATTTGAGGATTGCTGTTTACACCTACTCCCTACTTTACAAAATTTTACTGTAACAGATTTTTTCCCATATATTTTAGCAATATTGCCACAGACCAGATATAATTATAATTATAAATGTTTTATTATCCGATAATCTGGAGAAGCGTGTTTATTTATTTTTATTTTATTTATCTTTATTTATACAGGGGGACCTAATGAGTTGGACTCTCTTTTTCATGGGTGCCCTGTTTAAAATACAATACAAACAGAAAAACAAACAAAACAAACAAGCAAGCCCATTTACATAAGCATTAAAACAAACATTAAAAACAGGTGCAGGTATGTGTATAAAAGTTTGTCATCAGATTATTAAATTGCGACTGTGTCACCAACGTATCTATTTTTCGTTTCGTTGGAGTGTATTCCATTTTTGTGAAGAAAAACAGCTAAAAGCCCTCTTTCCCGTCTCAGTTCTGGAGCGGCTAGTCCTCAGACTTATGAAGTGATCTGGTATTAAATATTCCATTATCAATGATTAACATATACGTGAGGTATTCTGGCAGGTTTTGAAGTTGTCCCTTAGAGATAAATTTCATACAGCGCTGTTCTCTTCTAACAGACAATGATGGCCAACCCACTTTTTCATAGAGAAAACAGTGATGGGTTTCAAATCCATCCCCTGTAATAAAACAAAGGGCAAAGTGAAAGAGTGGATTCAACAGTTTCAACGCAGAGGCTGAAGTCTTCATGTACACCACATCCCTATAATCCAGCATGGAGAGGAAGGTTACTTGTATTATTTCTTTTCTGTAATTTATTGGGATACAATATCTTTTTCTGTAATAAAATGATAATTCAGATTTTAAACTGTTTCATAATTCTGAGATATGTTTTTTAAAGGATAAGTTTTTGTCAAGCCAAAACCCAAGATATTTATAAATGTTGACTCTCTCTTTTTTAAGAAAAAAAAAAAATCATATATTTAGTTTTATTTGCATTCAAAGACAGTTTAAGATTTATGAGGGAATTTTGGATGTATTTAAAATCTTGTTGCAGTTTTAAAAGCGCCTGATCAGCAGAGGGAGCACTTGCATACAAAATATTGATAATCTGCATATAAATTTATGTGGCTCTCTTTTAAATTGTAACCAATAGAATGAATAAAAATAGTAAAAAGTAGGGGCCCCAAAATTGAGCCTTGGGGCACTCCTTTACTTAAAGTTAGAAAATCTGATTAAAAACCTTTAGCTTCTACTGCCTGGGTTCTGTTTGAAACATAAGTGTTAGCATGATAGTCCCTGGTATCTGAGATATGTGAAAAACGCTTATAAACTTAAAATGTATAATTAGGGTGCTCAGAATGCATAAGGCCAGCAGAGAGGCGATTCTGCAGGTTTAAACAAGAAGTCAACATACCTGTTTCTATTACCAAGTTGTTTTAGATGGATACTTTAGTTTACAATGAACTGAAAGAAAACCAAAATATATCATCTTTAAAGTTAGCCTTAGTTATTCCTCCCAAACAATTGCGGCCTTATCTCTCTGGCGCAAGGGAGGAGGAGGCTAGAAAATACTCTTCTATTATTAGACCTGGAGGTTTATGGCTGCAGAGCTTTACAGGGGCTTACGGAGATGAAACGGCCCAAGCGGGGAGCATCAAACCCAGACCGAAGTGCCCAGGCCGGTCCCAGAGTAAGGGATAGAAGGGAGGAGAAGAGATTTTATAAGATGCATTACAGCCCAGCCAGACACTATCAGCTCCCACATGTCCCACTGTCCTCAAACGCATCACTAGAGTCAGGAGTGATAGGAGCATGAGGGGACATTGGGAAGGGGAGTTGTGTACTTGCTATTTGGGCTGATACAAGAAAAGAGAAATATCTGATAACTGTTGAATATGCAGGGTTTTGTGTAATACTGTCATAACATTTTGACATTTTTATGAACTGAGATATAAACCAATACTGAAGAATGGTGAAATAACTTTGCATACTATGGGCTTGGTTCCTGGTCAGTAATGCTTATCATTGGATATTAAAACATTATGAATTAATTATAATAACTATAAAAGACAATGTGATAAAGACAAGGCTCAATTTTTTTTAATTATAATTGTTGTAACTGTATGTAAGTGATTTAAAATTCTATAAACATGACCTAGCTGTGTCCCCAGATATGAAGTAAAGATCAGAAAGCAGAATGAGCCTCCCATGAGTCTTTTATTTGGGTTGCCAGTTTTACTGCTGAAATCCAGTTGCTTAAACCTAAAATGCCTAAAAAAATAAAAAAAAAAAGGAAAAACCTAATATTGAACAGAAAATAGTGTAATACAGTATAATGATCTAAATGTCATTGTTACTTGTGACAGTGACAATAAATGCTTGAATCTTGAATCTAACTGCTTGTCGAGTTCAGTACCGTACATACTCGTAGAGCGAGTTACTTGTAGATTGCTTGTTACTAACTACAGTGTACTATGGTGTGTATTTGACCAAAGCAATGCGGGTTTCACGAAGGCAATAACACAAGTCTAATGACCTGAAAACTGCTCCAGACTTCTAGACTCTTTCTGCAGACCTGCGGACCGCACCTCACCCCGACCCACGCAGTTTTACAGTTTTGAAAAAGTAAGAGCGCTGGCTACATACAGTTCCCTTAAGTCATGTAACTTAAAACATTAATAATTTGTTCCTTTTGACCATAGACTGTACAAACAAGAGGACTACATGAGTGTGACGACACCCATTGCGTTTGGCTCTATTCAAATGAAGCTTGCCAAAGCTAGAAGTTACAGGGGCAAATTTGGAGCCGAGTTCTATATTTAAAACTCTGACCGCGAGTATCATAGCAACCAAAGAGCCAATCCCCTGGTTTAGGTGGAAGCAACACTGTCAATCAAACCTGTTGCAAACGCTGGCAGGAGTGGCCTTGGGGAAAGAAGGTACCTCACTGGTCTATTATTAATGTTCATATCTTTATTTACTGACAAAATAACCAAACACAAACACCAGCAACAGCGCGGATTAATACACAACACAATACAAACATTTGACCAAATTTATGAGCTTGCAGCAGTAGTTATAGAGAGAGGGGCCACAGTTTTTCAATAAGAAGTGCAGAAGTACACTCACGCCCACTACTTATTTAGAACGTGGTAGCTAGCAGGTTAGCTATGTCTGTTTATATACACACAGTCTATGCGTTGACATGGGATATTATTGATGGTCTCCATTGTCTCCTTTTGCAGTTGTATGACCTCTGACTACTCCTAAGAGCATGTTCACACTGGGAGTCTCTGGAGGGGTTGTGAACAGCCCGGTGTGCTTTGAGAAGTCCCACTTGGCTCCTCCTCATCTCCGCTTTGGTCCTCGTCCAACGTGTCAACAGCTGGCTCTGACAATCCAACAAGTAAT
The DNA here is from genome assembly GCA_019594935.1 of Periophthalmus modestus. Lineage (NCBI taxonomy): Eukaryota > Metazoa > Chordata > Actinopteri > Gobiiformes > Gobiidae > Periophthalmus > Periophthalmus modestus. Next base: position 27,139 of record JAIEZT010000137.1, read on the forward strand.
ACGCTGTTAAATTAGTGTTCAAACCCTAAAATGATGCATGTGTAAATAAAATGGATTGGCCTTGCTCTGCTGGGAGATCTGTGCCTCCTTCATTTTTGGGCAGAATGCCATAGACACTTGCCTCGCCAATGATGGAGGTGATTTTGTTGTCAGTCTGCAACAGGTCTGGTGGTAGGAGTAGATTGTATAACCCATAAGCAGGACACAAAGCAATTTTAAATGGTTTATTAGTAGGAATGTGTGAGTCTGGGGTCAACAGGTGCAGGTAGGTGCTGGAGATGTAAAGATGTACGACATTAAAATCACACAAATCAAAACACTTGACACTTTTTACTTAGTTGGATCACATTAGCCAGCCTTACGCACTCCAATCCAAAGCTTACATTTTATTTTTTACATTTTATGAATTTACAATGGATCTGTAATAATTTTGCCTGCATGAAACGGAGCGGAAAGAATTAGGCTATAAACTTAGAATATATGCCCCCAATATTTGGAGAGAGACAATATTTAGATCCAAACACTTCTTCTTGAGGTTAGCTACTGTTCACTCTGTGCTGCTGAGCGTGCAAAGGTGTGACTCCCAAACAGAACACCTTTGCAAGCCTTGTGTCCAAGGTTTCAACTTCCATCTCGTAGAAATTCCTTTTCTTTTTCCTTTTCCCGTTCCTTTTCCGGCACCTCGCCCTTATTAATATGCTATTGGTATTAAGGAGGTGATATGCATACCCATATATGGTATATTAGGGTGGAAACCGGGGTGGAACTAGCGCAGCACAATTGTGGGTTGGGATTCATAAAGAGGAAACTGTCAACATGCAGAAAAGTTCATATTCACTGAGTCAGTTTTTTGCGTTCCAAATAGCACGGGCACGATTCAGCTTCATCGATGTTCATATTAACCTGCTCTACGTGATCCCATAAATCAAGATTTGAACATTAATAGCAGAACAATCAGTCGCCTTATTTCCCTAAGGTTACTCAGGTTTGATTGACAGCTATCACGGCTCGTTGATAAGCGCCCATCCGCTTGAAAACCAACTGTGCGGGCAGAAAGGAACGTCTACCTTCAACAACCTCGCTCCTCATTGACTGTTTGGTTGCTGTGACACACATGCTCGGATTTCCAAATATGGAATATGGAACTGCGAGCCTTGATAAGCTTCATGTGGCTGGAGCCAAACGGTATAAGTCACACTTATCCATGGATATATGAAAAAAAGCTGCTGATTTTCCAAAGCTACCACTGGCCACTGCAGTCCATCATTCTCGTGTCTTGGATTTTAAACTCGATGTGATAATTGTCACTGGTTGATATAAACTATAAACACGAGCCTAAGCTTTTCTAATTTGCACAATGGTTATTATTTGATGGCTAAAAATACATGATACCACCTTTACTTTGGCCAGAAATAATAGTATAATAATAATAATATGTTCCAACTTTTTTCTTCCCAAGCTGCCACTTAACTGGTGTAAAATAATGAAAAATTTGCCACATGTACAAACCTACCATCCCAAATCAGGATTAGAAAACATGAAAATCTGTCACAAGGCCTGGTGTAACCAAACCCCCAAAATGAAAGTACAACACTAATTGGTCGCTAATTTTGGACTAGTGTGTTTGTTTAACAGGTTTGGAGCTGGTATGAGAAACATGTAGGAGGACTGGTTACAGGCTTGTGTACATTTAGTTTCTCAGCAGCGGTAGAGCCTTTTATGAACTAGTCACTAATTCTGTCCGTGTGACGGGCCTTCATGGTATGATAATGTGTTTAGGGTTCTTACGTAACTCAAGCACATGCCTTTTAGACAGCTAACCATTTTATTATGTACACCATAAAAAATGCTGGGTTATTTTTTCTACCCAATTGCTGGGTTAGGCCTTTATTGGGCTATTTTCACAGAGTTGGGTTGTTTTGTTTAACCCAAGTGCTGGGTCAACAAGTTGGGTCATAGTTGGGTCATTTCAAATGGAACATTTTCCTGACTTTCGTCTGGTCTACCCAGTTGTCTTGGTCAAATCCTCTCAAACAACCCAGAAATGCGTCAAATACAGGTTAATCAACTGTCCTCGGCAGACATTATCCATCTCCTATGATGCTCCAGAGAAACAATTGGTGAAGGTAAACTTGTTCAAATCTATATATAGCTTTTGCTGATCTCTGTACTGTAATGCTGATTTATTCTTAATTACAAAAACATTGGACATGATGACCAACTTGTTTTTGTTATAGCTTTGTGTTTCTGTTCTCAAGATAATTATCAAGTCATGAAGCAGAATGAGTCTTACATGAGTCTCTCATTTGTGTTCCCAGTTTCAATGCTGAAGTCCAGCTGGTTTAACCTGATGTGAATGTAAACCCCAGCTCGGTAGCCAATCATGAACCTGTGCTAGTGTAGCCACTGCAGCTCAGTGAGTGAATTCTGGGGGTTCTGAGGTTTCACATGAGGCCTGTCCATATACTGAGAATGAGAAAAACTTGTATGTGTCCTGTATCTGCAGGTTGAGTTGTGATTATAACACCTTTGTTAAAACTGTAACTGTTCTTTTTTAACTTAAATGACTATTTTTGCTCACAAAAAATTATGTTTTTATGTATTTATTTATAATAATAATAATAATAATAATATTTGTTATTATTATTATTATTATTATTATTATTATTATTATTATTATTATTATTATTGTTGTTGTTGTTGTTGTTGTTGTTGTTGTTGTTGTAACGACAACAATAATAATAACAGTAATCATAATAATAATGAAAATAGGAACACACTGAGGAATGAAAAGGCCAAAAACAAAATCAAGAAACATGTCTGTACATGTCCTCATGGGAATTTGCTAACCTTAAGCTTAACCTTACCAAAAGCAGTAATAATGTCCACTTCAGCCCCTCTTCCCACAGGTTTTATTACATGACTCAATCAAGTTTCTAAAAGCTAAAAAATGTTCAAGTTTGCCAAATGCACTTCTAGTTAAATTCATTTAGTCACTTTGATCACTGTTATTAGAAATTGTGATTGTATGCTTTTGTTAACATTTTGTATGAGGTGACCAGACGTCCTAATTTACCCAGGACAGTCCCAGTTTTAGCCCTGTGTCCCATGTCCCAGCAGATTTATTCAAAACCATTCATTTGTTCCAGTTTTACCCAAGAAATGAGAAAGGTAAAGAGGAGCATAACTTATCATTTGTTTAGTCAAAATCCAGAAAACAATGCTTGAAAATGACCAGAACACAAAAATATGTACTCAGTTGCACTGACAGAAGGGTCTCAAATTATACAGACTCACAAAAAGATATGTGACTAAGTCATGAATGGACTGAGTGCATAATAATACCCTTAATTACATGATCTTTTCACAACTGTATTAATTACTAAACACCCAAGACCAGCTGGGTCCCAGTTTTTGATTCTGAAAATCTGGTCACCCTAATTTTGTACATAGACATTAGCAACACTGGCATGCTATAGCGTAACAGTGCATTTATAAGGTATGGTACACTTTAATGTCCTTGTGGGTAAATTTGGCCCATCCTTCAATGCTGCTGGGGCACCTCCTCAGTAGCAGTGCTCAGGGACCCATTTTGGAATTGAACCAGGAACCTTCTTGCTGTGAAACATGAGTGCAAGCCACTCAGCCACTGTGCCGCCAACCAACTGCTGAGGCTGAATGGCTGTGCAGGAGCAGGTTCACCGACAGTGGATGTAGAGTATTAAAATGGAAAAAAAGTATTAATATTAAAAATGTCAGGCTAAAGACTAAATCTTGACTGAAACTCTGATTTTAAATTATTAAAATTCTAAAAGTTCTTCCAGGTATTCTTATCCTTTGAAAAACATCCACTTGGTAAGTTGAGTTAGGTACTCCTGAGACCTGACCCAGATCTAGACTGGTGAGCTTGGTTGCATGCACTGGTTGAAGGATGGGTCAAATGCAAAGAACACATTTCACCATTAAACTTCTACATCACCTTTATTTCACTGTGTTTGATTCACCAAGTATACAGCCAAAACTGCAACTTCAATTCATCATCTGGCTCTATTTCCAAACAGCTTGTTCTGACGGCATTCACAGCAGAGGCCCGTAGCCATGACAACCATTTTCCTTTACCTTTCAGCCTGATAATGGCTTGTTGATGCGGTGGAATAAAGGCTGGCTCATTTACCAAACAAATACAGAGAAAAGCTTCTCTCTGTGGGCAGGAGAAAAAGTGAGTCTCGCAGGTACGGCTCCTGTTCACAAAATCAATAGGAAAAGGCTGTGTCAGGAGTTTTACACAGCTCTGAAGATAATAGTCCACTCTCCTGCTGTGAGCGGCTTTGTGCTTTAAAGACGGGGTATTACACTTCTATGGAGATTTAATTGCTAAGATCACAATGTTACCCTTTATTGTTTTGAAAATGCAACATTACAACAAAAACAACGTAGAGTGCTATCCCAACACTATCAGCATGCATCCCGATAAAAAAACTACTGCACATCGCATCAGGTTTGTGAAGCTGTAGTGTCTTGTTTAGTATCATGCTTTTGTATGGTTATGAAAACTTGTTGAGCGGGAGCATGGGTGATGTAGGCTTGTACAGGATCGTACTGCTAACCATAAGGAGTTCAAGTAGGGCTTGGGAGAGATTGCTAGATTACTCAGACACGCATGGATGACATCTTAAAACCTCTTCAGGCATGTTATGGCACAGAAAGCTCCAAAAGGTTTATTTTGCATAATACTGCCTCTTTGACGGAACTGTATGTAGTGTGCTTTTACAGTTTTAAAATAGGTACCTGAATTTGGGTTGCCAATTCCTTAATCTGCAGATGGAGGACACATACAAGTTTTTCTAATTCTCAGTATATGAACAGGCCATGTCTTATGTGAAAGCTCAGAACCTCCAGAATTCACTCACTGAGCTACAGAGCACTGATGAATGATTGGGGTTTAGCTAGTGACGATTCAGATCTGAGAAAGGCATTTTAGGTTTAAACCAAGTGGATAACTGGCAACCCAAATGAGACTCATGTGAAGCTCATTCTGCTTTCTGTTTAGATAATTGTTTTGAGAACCAAAACATTGAATTATAACCCAAATAAGTGGGTCATGATATACAAGGTTTTTGTTATTAAGAATAAATCTGTATCATCACTTATATCCAGGGACAAAATCCTACATGCAGTTCATTTAACATTGTCAACATAAAGCTTTTGTCACTTGTAGGCTTACTCACAGTGGGAAGAATAACCTAAACCTTTACCCAAGTATAAGTACTGTTACACTATCAAATATATTACTCAAATAGGAGTAAAAGTAGACTAAGCTGTCACAAAGATACTCTGAGAAGTACAATATTCCTCCGGTAAGTACTCCCCTCCTTCTCTCCCTCCCTCCTGTTTGTTTTGCATTGGCGGTGTCCATGAAGGTTACACTCCTGACTGACACACACTTGCACACTTGAATAGGTTTAAAAATAGCCCGGGTCCGGCTTTGTGCGTCAGCGTAGGAGAATCCAGGCCCTTCCCTCTCCCCAGACGCCTCCCCTTCACAGCAGAAGCAGCAGAGGGTGATTGTGTACAGAAATACCTACGCCATGGAACAATTCTTTACCTATGACGTAACCGTGACGTGTACAGTGGAGTGGAATGAATGTCTTTTCAACAAACCTGGGTGCGACCGATTTGTGAGTTATGCAGAGTATGTAGTGTGAGAATAGAGGCCAGAGGAAGAGCAGGATAAGCAGGTACAATGGGGGTCAGAAGTCAAGTACTGTACTAGGGATGCGGGACAATTTGGGGAAATATCTGCTTGAATGTACTGGCAAATATTCTAGTTTAATTTTTGATATATATAAACAAAAATAAGTTCAGAGTGCATATTTTAAAGGCATCTAGGAGCATTAAGATTTCAGAGACTGAAAGACTGACATCTGAAAGCGGAAACCTGCTTATATTTCAGAACATGTTAGCATTGCTGTATTTTAGGTGACCTTCCTTCCACAGTGTTAAAGGAACTGTATATAAGACTGAACTGTAGGTACGATATTGGTTTTGAAATACATAAAGTTGACCTATCTATGTCACCAGATACTAGATAAACACGCTCAGATGAAATATAGCTGTTACTGATCACAATTGTAATGCTCATTTATTCTTAATTGCATGAACATTGGACAGTCTGGCCGAGTTGTTTATGTTATAATATATATATATATAATCAGAAAGCAGAATGAGCCTCACATGACTCCCTCATTTGGGCTGCCAGTTTCAATGTTGAAATCCAGTTGGTTTAAACCTAAAAGGACTCGCTCAGATATGAATGGTCACTAAAGCCCAGCACCAGCACCTCCAATTATTAAGCAGTGCAGACATACAGAGTCTTTAAACGAGTTGAACATTTGTGTTTCTTGCGTCACTCCGTCAGATATGATGAAAATACCACACTGTGCATTATTTCTTTTTTTTAAATTATTATTATTGCAAATCAGATGTTATGTCTAGACAGTTAGACCCTTCCAGTGCCAAAGGGAAAGTCAAGGTTTGCCACCAAACACAGCTAACTATGAAAACAACCGGCAGAGAAGGGAGGGAGAGAGGGAGAGAGGGAGGGAAGGAAAGTGAGGAGGAGAGGAGGGGGAAGCCTGATAAAACCCTCTTTTAATCAAACATGGATTACAAACCTCGTAAAAGTGAGGAGTGCCTGTTTTTATGCTCTGCTTTTAGCTAAGGAAGTGGAAATGCCTGTAGTTACCAGGGCTGCAAAACATAATATTACATAACTACAATATACACATGCTCAATGATCCATACGAAGCTAAGGAAAATATTTACACAATGGCTGAAGAGTTATGAGTCAAGATTATAAAAGGTACACTGTGTAACTTTAGCGGTGGAGGTTTTTGCCCCATGCTTGTCTCTATGGAGATGTTATTGCTTTGATAAGAATGTTCCACAGTATGGCATTTAACGAAGGCATGACATGACATGATCACTCTGACAGTCTATGCAAATCAATGGAGAAGTCAATCCCCATATTAATATAAATTATAGGCCTAACTTAACATTGTGTCAGGTGGTTTTAACATCAACAGCAGATTAAGGAAGACATATTATGCTTGTGTGCTGCTGCTATACAGTTATAATCTATAAAACCTGTGGATCATTATGTTGTAATTTGCACATTTTTAATCACAGTCACAATATTCATCTAAAACAACTTTCATTTGTACCAAAAATGACTATGTAATTCTGCTGAATCCTATGCGTATCACTGTTTAAGAAAATAAAATTAGAGAAGAAAATAAGTACAGAGGAGTGAGCATGTACCGTGGCAGTGAAGACGGGAGCAGTATAAAGATTACTCAAACATTTACCCTCTGAAGTTGTATTTGAATCACTCCAAATACAACTTCAGAGGGTAAATGAAGGAAGGAGAAACAACTATAACACCCCTGAAAATACGATTTGGCACAATAGGTTCACTGTAAAGTACTCTTTAGCGCAGATGCCAGTTTTACACACTAATTGTTGTCTATAATAAAACAGCAAAGAGCTAACACACTCTCCAATGACTTTGAATAAGGCTTTGACCTCACTAAAGTGTGGTATATGGGTTTGTACCAGCTGACACTCTCTTGATTAGTCATAATTTATGATTCGTCAGGGCTAATGGTAACAGCTATTTTTAAAAATAAAGGAGAATTGTTCACACAGACTAGCTTGATGGTAAGTGATAGAATGTTGCATCTCCATTTTAATGTCAACAGACTCTGTGCACAACAATGCTGGGCAAACCACACTGTTAGTGTCACTACTTTCTGTTCAATTACATGTCAATGGTTGTTTTTTTTGCTGAGTCATGCTAAGATTAATTCATAATTAAGATGTCTGTGTAATCCCTCAATCGTCCAGGTCTGATCTATAGCAAAAGACAAAGTTTAATTCTGTCAACTGGATGGAATCATAGATCTGTGATTCCATTCTCAAACCCAAAGCAAACAAAAGCAACAAAAGAGAAAAATAGGAAGGCCATTAAAGGGTGAATAGGGCCATTAAAGGCTGAAACTGGAGACAATAGCAATTTACAGTTTCAGTGTAGTTGTCCCCTCCACTTCAAATAGATACATGGCAATGTACATCAGTAATCTGATCAGAACTGAACCGGCTTAGATGAGCAGCGAAACGTTTTCACTCCCACAACGATTTGTCCAGTTGACAGATTTAAACTTTGTATATTGCTATTATCGAGCAACGGGTGGATGTGACTGACATCATGTTAAACACTACACAAATAAAAAGAATATTTGAAGAAACTTCTGCTTTTAGAAAGGTAGAGGTTTGTGTCTCAATCCTAACGCTAATTGAAGTAATACCTGTAAAAATAATTGGGTAGTCTTTACTTTAATTTATTTGATTATTATTATTTGAGATAGCTAGCCGTGCAGAGAGCCAATTAATAAAAACATCTGTATGAGTAGCATATTGTGGAACATTCCTGGCAAAGCACCTCAGCAAATGGCAGAGTGCGACCAGAAAAGCTACAGACATCTTGAACTTACTGACTTACAAATTGGTAAGGCTATATTTATTTAAACTGTAAATAAACAGCTACGTGGAGATGTGGATTGTAACTTGGTGAAAGGTGTGTCTTAGCACTGCCCAGGAGCCTGATCTCCGTATGAACAGGCGGAGTGGACTATCCAAGAGAGAGGGCCTTGGCTTGGGATGAAAGCATGAACAGACCACAGCAGGCGTTCATCATGGCTTAGGTCAGGTTTATCAGTCTACAGCACACACTCTCATTCTCTGTCTCTCAGGAGTCTCTCTCTCTCTCTAAAATCTGTGTGTGTGTCGCTCTCTCTCTCTGTCAGCCTACCTGTCTCTCTCTCTGTTGTCTGTATGTGTTTGTGTCTCTCTCTCTCTGAAATTGCCCTCTTTCTCTCTCTCTCTCTCTCTCTCTCTCTCTCTCTCTCTCTGTATTGTTTCTTTCTGTCTGTCCTTCTCTCAGTATCTATCTTTCCCTCTCCCTGTCCTTCTCTCTGTCAGCCTATCTGTCTCTCTCTCTGTTGTCTGTATGTGTTTGTGTGTGTGTGTGTGTGTGTCTCTCTCTCTCTCTCTGAAGTCTCTCTCTCCTTCTCTGAAATCGCTCTCTTTCTCTCTCTCTATTGTCTCTCTCTGTTTATCTTTCTCTCAGGATCTGTCTTTCTCTCTCTTTGTCCTTCTCCCTATCAGCCTGCCAGTCTCTCTATTTTGTCTGTATGTGTTTGCGTGTGTCTCACTATCTCTGAAATCTCTGAAGTCTCTCTGTCCCTCTCTGAAATCACTCTTTCTCTCTCTCTCTCTCTCTCTCTCTCTCTCTCTATCTATCTATTTATCTCTATCGTCTCTCTCTGTCTGTCCTTCTCTCAGTATCTCTCTTCTCTCTCTCTCTATTGTCTCTCTCTCTGTTTATCTCTCTCTCTCTCTCCCAGTCTGTCTCTCTTCTCTCAGCTATATCTCTCTCTTTCTTCTCTCTCTCGTTCTCTATTGTCTCTCTCTCTCTCTCTCTATCTCTCTATCGCTGCTCCCTTGTCTCTCCAGTATCTTCTCTCTCTTGTCTCTCTCTTTGTCTCTCTCTCTCTCTCCTTTCTCTCTGCTATCGCTTCTCTCTCTCTGAAGTCTCTCTCCCTCTCTGAATCTCTCTCTCTCTCTCTCTCTCTCTCTCTCTCTCTCTCCCTCTCCCTCGCTCTCTGAAGTCTCCCTTTCTCTCTACAGTTTCTCTCTGTCTGCCCCCTCTGTCTCTCTCTCTCTGTCATCTGTGTATGCGTCTCTCTGTTTCTTTGCAGTCTTCCTCTCAGTTTAAGTCTCCCCCTCTCAATAGAGGTTCTCTGTCTATCTGGCTCTCTCCGTCTCTCTCTCTCTCTCTCTCTCTCCCTCTCTCTCTCTCTCTCTGTCATCTGTGTATTTGTGTCTCTCTCATTCTCTGCCTGACTCTCTGTTAACCTGCCTTTCTCTCTCTCTTTCTCCATCTTTCTCTCTCTCACTGTCTCTCTTTCTGCCTGTTCCTCTCGCACTCTTTTGCAGCCCCCCTTTCCCTCCTTCTCTGTCTCTCTTTCTCTCTCATCTCTCTCCAGTGTTCAAACGTACCGGCTCCTCATATTGCAGATGAGTGCTATCTTTGGCCCGTGCTCCTCTGATATGCGGTGGCCATATTGTGCAGGTCAATGCCAATAACCAAGAACAGGTGGTGGCCCCAGTGGAAGGTAGGCTTTTATTAAAGGCCATGTACCGGTCAACAGTTGTGCAACAGGACGAATGTTCATATGAAAGGATCATGTCATCATTCATTTTATAATCTACACTATCTGGAGTTATTACTATGGCGACATGTAGAAGACCATAGACCTGTTACCTGCACTTTTGTACTTCTCAGAGTATGTAGTAGTAGCTTAAGACACAACACTTTTACTCCTACTTTTACTGCAACTTTTCAAACCTGGCCAAAACGATACATTCTTGCAATATTTGTGTTACAAGAATTCTTCTGGCCTGGCTCCTGTTGTTGCAATAGGTCCAGGCCAACAGTGTTTCCGACCAATCACAGGGTAGTATTGTGGTTTGGGAAGGAGCTGAAGGTGAAGCATCCAAATGAACCAACACAAACATGGCAGCACTGACTGATGTACTTGAGCCTATTTTAGATGGTTTAGTCCTGGTTTAGTCCTGGTTAGCCTACATAGTCCTGTTAGTCCTGGTTTTGTCCTGGTTAATTCATATAGTTCTGATTTAGTCTTGGTTACTCCATATAGCCCTGGTTCGTCCATCTAGTCCTGGTCTAGTCCTGGTTAGTACATTTAGTCCTGGTTAGTCTATCTAGCCTTTTCCAGTCCATATAGTCTTGGTTTAGTCCTAATTAGTCCACATCGCCTCAGTTTAGTCCTGTTTAGTCATGTTGCCGCAGTTGAGTCCTGGTTTAGTCCTGGTTAGTCGACATAACTGTGGTTTAGTCTTGGTTAGTCCACATCGTCCCAGTTTGTCCTGGTTAGTCCATATAGTCCTGATTTAGTCCTGTTTAGTCCACATAGCTCTGGTTTAGTCCAGGTTAGTTCATATAGTCCTGGTTTAGTCCTGGTTAGTCCATATAGTCCTGTTTTTTCCATATAGTCCTGGTTTATTCCTGGTTAGTCCATATAGTCCTGGTTAGTCCATATAGTCCTGGTTTAGTCCTGTTTAGTCCACATAGCTCTGGTTTAGCCCTGGTTAGTCCATATAGTCCTGGTTTAATCCTGGTTAGTCCATATAGTCCTAGTTTAGTCCAGGTTAGTCCATATAGTCCTGGTTAGTCCATATACTCCTGGTTTAGTCCTGGTTAGTCCATATAGTCCTGGTTTAGTGTTGGCTAGCCCACATAGCTCTGGTTTAGTCCTGGTTTAGTCCTGGTTATCCAGGACACTCTGGTTTAGTCCTGGTTAGTCCACGTAGTCCTGTTTTAGTTCTCACATTGACAGTAAACCTTCAGACCTCTTTGGCGCATCATTCCAGCACAGACAGAGGAGGTGGCTGCTCGTGCGGTTGTCTTCTGACTTGTTTGCTTTGCTTGGGTGTTTCCTGGGCGCAGAGGAATGTGCTACAGAAGTGTCAGTGGAGTTCATGTGGTTTTTACTGGGATGGTTCAGACAGGTGGAGGAACAGTATGACAAACGCTCAACCAAAAAGCAGAGAATGGCTGATCAAATCTAACCGAGTAACTGGTCCCCCTTGAAAAAAAAGAAAGAGGGGGTATTTTATTTCTCTGAGGTATTAACCACTAACACATTACATATTTAGCTCACTATGTCACCTTTTATTGTTTCAAAAATGCTATATTCGCCAAAAACAACATGTTTTATACGTCATTTATAAGTTTTAGTTTTGTTTTTGAAGCTTTGAGTCTCCCCTCCCTTTGCTGTCTGCGCTAAGTCATTCCCCCTTCACAGCGCTATCACATTACAGTCAAAGTCCATCCCGCTAATGCAACTAATGCTCATCGCGTCGGGTTTGTGAAGTTGTTGTGTATTGTTTTGTTTTTTTTATCCTGCTTTTGTATTTTTATGGAGAATTGACGGGTGGGAGCATGGGTAACGTAGGTTTGTGGGCGGGGCATTGCAGGGAATCTTGGAGCAAACCATAAGGATGGTCCAAATAAGGAGAGATTGCTAGTCAAACATGCATAGATGACTTTTAAAACCTCTTTAAGTATGTTTTTGATGAGGGAATGTAATCGATTTTGCATAATGCACCCTCGCCTTAAGTCTCAAGAGGACATCCTGTAAAGATAAAGGATTAAAAAAGTGCATGTCCCTGTAAATTTTTGTTTCATGTGAATATGCCCATTAATTACAGTGATATTAACGTAAACCAGGTCAACAAATCTGCATTCTGACAGTTAAACAGCAAATCACACCATCGAATTCTGACCTGTCCTCCAACTCAGTTTAAACTATAGGGATTGCATAAACACTTGTTTTCTTGTGAAGGCCTTCTCCCACTCAGCATATATAATATTTTGATTTAAATTACTTAAACGCTATGGCGAAGGAAGACCATTGATATATCTTGAAACCCATGAGCTGCCATTGTCCATTAAAGATATGCATATATTGACAAGATATGCATGTTTTTGACAATCATTCCGATTGCAATTAGACTTGCGATTTATGTTTTAATAATAGGATTCTGTTCAAATTTGACATTTTAAACATGTTCAGAAGGATTGACAAAAAAACTGAAACATGAGCTGACAAAGTAATACAAGAATCACATTTCAGAACACGTTTGTACAGATCTAAACTACAGGGTAAGCAGTTTTTATGTAGAATAAGACAGGAGATGCTAACTGTGTCCATTCAAACTGTAATTTCGAGTCAATTGCGATTAATCTTATAGCCATAATATATACATTTAAGCTTCGTAGTGAGTGAATGTATGGGTGGACATGTTGGCTCATGTCTAGCCTGGGTGTATTTCATCACATGTGTACCTGCTCTATATGACCAACGCCCCATACGGTAAAGTATGACTATATTAGCAGGTATTTGCCACTCTTTCATAGTCTGTATATTACTTAGTCTCACAGAGAAGTTGGAAAAGTCTGAGAAAGGCTGGGCATCACAAACTATCTCCAAGAAAGTTATTTTGATGGGATAGTATCTGTGGTAAATGTTTATCACTGTTTGGGCCAGTTTGTGGAAAAAAGTTGAGAAGAAGAGTACAAAAATACAGGAAGTACTGCTGAGTTATAAAAGAAATACCTACATCATCAACATTATTGTTGCTAGGAAACTTGAAATTACCTCTACATATGTCACATCTGCTGTCTCTGTCCAACCAGGAAGTAACACCAAAATTAAAGGTCTTGTGAGCATTAAGCTATTTTATAATGTAGTTACCTCCCCAAAAACATGCCTGGAGTTGTGTTTTGTTTCATTCACACATGTATAAGTAACCCTTTATTATTAGTCACTCTGCATCTCCAAAGCTCAAAAGAGAGAAGAACACAGCCTAAATATCCAGGGTTTGTGTGTTAAACATGAGTGGGGAAAAAAAAAAAAAAAGTTTCCTCATATGTTTTCTGATGAGGAAACAACATTATAACATAGATCAGACACCAGTCTAATATGGACGCTTTAAAAACAAGGAGGTTTGTCGTCAAAGCCTGATCTTCACTTGAATGGGAGACGACTGTAAAAGTTGTTATTGTGTCCTTAGGCAAGACACTTTACCGACATTGCCTAGTATGCGTGGTATGTGTGTGAGGGTTGGCAGTGTCGTATGAACTTTAAGGGAGACACTGCATACCTAACATGTTAAAACCTCTTACATATTTTGCAAAAGCTCAAAAGCTTTTTGCTGGTGATTTTGCATTTGATCTCCTGTCATCATAAGACAAAGCGTACTGAGTTATGCTGCTGCACAGGTTTGAACTGTTTCGCCGTAACAGTAAGAGATTTCACATATAAGAAGAGCAGAGCTGTGCGAAGGAGGCAGGTGACCTCGGCTATGTACTGTTAACTACTGTGGTATCAAAGAGGGATTTAAACCAAACCGGGCCTATATCAGGTAAAACTCAGATGTTAAAGGGCCCGTGTCTCTGCTATAATGTTGTTTCCTCATCAAAAACATAACAAAACACAACTCCATGTATGTTTTTGATGAGGTAACGGCATTATAACATGGCTAAAACCTCACAAGAGTCAATTTTGTATCGGACTTTTAAAGGTGAACAATGTAAGTTTTCCAAAGGTGTGTTTGCTGCCTGCTTGTTTCCATGGAGATGGTATTGACTTGCCAAGTTCCCATGCAGGCCAAGTTACAGGTCAGAAGAATGCATGTTTTTTGTGCAGTTAAAACAGTTGTTATTGGTTAAATCAAGATACATAACTTTAATACCATACTGTGGAACATTTAGAGCAAAAGTAACGAGTTATTTCAATAAAGCATCAAGACAAGCACAAAATTTATATAGTGCAGCTGTAAACTAAATACAAAGCAGGAACAACCAAGCCCTGACCAGTCTGAAATATGAAACTAATCTGGACATAAATCAGATATCGGCCTGAGTACTTAAGTAGTTCTGGTTCACACTGGTTTAGTCCTGATATAGACTTGTTTTCGTCCTCTTCCAAATATAGCTTTTAATGATAACGGTTCTAATGCTGATTTATTGCTAATGACAAAAACACTGGACATGATGGACAAGCTGTTTATGTTGTAATTTGGTGTTTTGGTTTTCAAGAGGATTATCCAATCAGAAAGCTGAGAAAGAAAGAGCTGGGGCTGCACAGTTTATCGCAAAAAATATTAATAATGAAATATTGGTTGGTTCAGTAATTGATATCGCTAGAAAATAAATATATCTTAAAAAAGTACGGTGGACAAAAAGGCTGATTTTTTTATTACAGTAAGGCTTAATTTAGACTTGGGTTGGTCTAGGTTTAGTTTCCGATAAGTTTTTACAAGTAAAAAATAAAAGCATGTACTTTTTTGTGTCCTCTATTTGCAGATTAAGGCACTGGCAGCACAGGCTCAGTTGTGATTATAGTTCCTTTTTAAAACTGTAAGAGCACAGGCTACATGCAAGCTTTAAATGATATTTTTTTAGAAAAAACAAAATCTTTCTTAGACAAAAGCAGTTGTGTTGGCGCAGTATTTATAGATTTAAAAAAGGCATTTGACACCGTGGACCACAAGATTCTTTTAGCCAAACTCACACATTTTAATTTTTCAAATCAGGCACTCAAATGGATAAAATCTTACTTAAACAATAGAAGACAGTGTGTTGTGGTCAACGGTGTCAAATCGCCATACCTGGAGTGCACAGTAGGGGTCCCACAAGGGTCCATATTGGGACCGGTTCTATTCTCTCTTTACATAAATAATCTTCCGGATGCTTGCAGAAACATTCACATACAAATGTACGCCGATGATGCTGTAATATTCACACCTGCAAAAAACACACAAGAAGCTAGTCGCATCTTAACATCTACAATGACTGAAGTACAAGATTGGCTCACAAAATCATGTTTACTCTTAAATACAAAAAAAACTGTTTGTATGATGTTTTCAAAACAAATTCCTAAGGAGATTTTAAGTTCAGGAGTATTTTTGAGAGGAGAGGAACTTGAGCTGGTACAAGATTTCAAGTATCTCGGTGTAGTTCTCGACTCCTGTCTCACTTTCAAAAAACATGTAAAAAAAATCTCAAAACAATTAAATTTAATCTTCACAACTTCCGACATATTAGACAGTCATTGACATTAAAGGCAGCGAGAATGTTTCTGCACGCTCTAATCTTCTCACATATCGAATACTGCTTCACTAACTGGACCCTGACCAGTGCCACCACATTAAAACAGATTGAATCACTGTATAAAAAGAGGACTTAAAATCTTTGCTAAGAAACAGATTTCATATCACCACTGTCAAATCCTTCAAACATATAATTTATTGAGCTTTGACAATTTCAAACACCTTAAGTATGGTTGTACAATATACAAAATCCTCCATGGACTCGCACCACCACCACTACAAGAATTTATTAAACAAAAACCCTCCCACTGGCAGGACCAGGGCGACTACGAGAGGTGACTGTGAGGTTCCTCACCGACGTACCACCTTCGCACAGTCTGTCCTCTCAGTCAGAGGCTGTAACATGTGGAATAACATCCCTCACACAATAAGAGAATCCTCCACATATAACACCTTTAAAACGCACCTTAAAAAATGGCTCAAATCCAATCAACATTGCTCCCATTAGAGCTGTTCAGACCTCATGGTACATGATACATATATGTATGTAGCATTACCATGACTGTCTGAACAGACTCACATCGTACGGTTGTTGTTGTGCAGTGCATGTACATATACGTATGTAGGCACTGCATACATGTACCTTGCATTTCATGCTGTCACTCTGTAATCTATGCGGTCACTGTTTTTTGATGACATTAATTTGTAAATATGTAAATATGTATATAAGTATGAATGTTTTAGGAGTTTGATTTTTGTTTGTCGTTTGTGTCGTCTGTCTCTTGTCCTGTTTTAGATGTAAGGGACTGAGAATGAAAAGTAGCTGTTCAGCTAACTTCTGCACATTTTACACGTGTAGTTTTACTGGTGTTCATTAATGTGCTTTGTCCCTTTTCAAATAAACAAATAAATAAATAAATATTAAAGATATACATAAATCAGGTCGAAGCCAGATCAATACCTAATTCCAAACCAGACTGAACCAGGTCTAAACAGGACAAAAAAACTGACATTACTTCATGATGAACTTCAGTCTGTGTACCTATTTGGCCGTGTTTTCCTCCATGGACCAAACAGCCTAATAGTCCATTGTGAAGGAACTATTGGAGACAGGAGTGAGAAGGAGGAGGGAGCTAAAACTGTGGAGTTGGAACAGGCCGACCCATTTCGGAACAGCAGCACACAATGGGAAAGTTGTGTTGCCGGATGACTGACTGTACTGCCTGTATTATTCGTCACACATTTTTCAAACTCCCAAACATGTTAACAAAAGCCCACAGGGATGTGTTTCATGTATTAAGTTTTGCATAATGAAATAAAAACCTCATTCTAAATTTAAGATCCTTTGTGGAACAGTGGGTTGAGCTTTTACCCACCTGTGGTCGATGTGACTTTGGGCAGGAGACTTCACCAAATGTGTTTGTGGCTGGTGATTGGAAGGGCATCCAGCATAAAAGTACTGAAGTGTATTAAATGTTGTATTTATAGAACCACTATTGGTTCAATGTGCATTTGTCATATGTTTTTTTTAGAATTTTTATTATGGACTTATCTTTTGCAAATAGTCAATAATAGTGTAATAGATAACACATTCAAACTGCCATGTCTTGCCATGTAAAAACATTTTTGTGTCAAATGAATCAATATTTGTTTGTATTTCCTGCTGTAGTGCTGCATTTGGTTTACTTAATGCTTCATATGATCAAATATGATGGTCAAAATACTGAGTTAAATAAAGTTTCTCCAGCTCTTCAGGGGGGGATTCAAAGGTTTCCCCAGGTCACAGAGAGACAATGTCCCTCCAGCGTCTTCCCGGAGTCTCCTTCCAGTGGGACAGAGTGGAACACCTCCCAGGGAAGCATCCAGGAGACATATGGAACAGATGCCCCAGCCACCTCAGCTGGCTCCTCTCCAGCAGCGACTCTACTCCAAGCTCCTCCCGCGTGACTGAGCTCCTCACCCTATCTCGCCCTATCTATCTCACTTGTCCTTTCAGTCATCACTCAAAGTTCATGACCATAGGTGGGAGTAGGAATAGAGATTTTAAACCAGGACTAAACCAGGGGCCATAGGTGAGGGTAGGAACGTAGACTGACCAGTAAACCGAGAGCTTTGCCATTCCACTCAGCTCCTTTTTCACCACAACAGTCCGATACAACGACCGCATAACTGCAGACGCTGTCAATCTCTTACTCGTAAACAAGTCTGGGGATACGTGAACTCCTCCACTTACGGCAGGGTCTCACCACCACCTGGAGAGAACAAGCCTCCTTTTTCTGATCAAGAACCATGGCCTCAGTTTTGAAGGAGCTGAAATGCTATATCTAGAAGGTAAAATTAAATTCAATAGTTAAAAGTTCGCTATATGTCACTTTTTGAAGATATTACACAATTCACAATCTCAACAATAAAGCCTCTATTTATTCTTGGTGTAACACTTAGCTAAATTAGAACAGTCACACAAAAACTACTTTGGCTTTCTAATCCTTTAGAAGCTGCTCCCTAGGGCACAGCGAGAATTAATTCTACACGGCCCGGGATTTTCTGTAATTTAACTGTCTCAAGAATCTATAGCCAGTTTGTTTCATTTCATTACCGCAAATACAGACATAGACAAGTAGAGAAGAGTCTGCAATAGAGCTATCTCAGTGTTGTCTTTCCTCATGCCTTAAAAAAACATGAAAAACAGAACTAGCATGCAAGGGTCCAAAGTTCTTCCTCACTTGCGTATATTTCTGCCTTCTGAGCATTCCTATTATTCACCATGATGAGTTTATAAGTGCTTTTCACAACTTTCAGAAACCACAGCAGAGTTTTGCCATCACTGTACTGCTAACAACAACTAGCATGCAAACAGCGCACTAACTAGTAATCACCACTACCTGCAAGATTAAAGCAGGTCTAACTTCGGACTCACTTTAACTATCATTTCTGAAGGAGGAACCACCACCTGTCTCCCGATATTATTTATTGCTTTGTCTGGAATATTCCACAGTAACGCATTAAACTGTCTGTTTCCATGGATACAAGCAGGTGACCCCACCAAGCTACAGGACAGATCTTTAGTTATAACAGCACTGTAATAGAATAAAGGCAATGAATGATCTGCATGGGAAAAAAAAGAAAAATGGCAAATGTGGCTTTAAAGAAGACTTATTACGCAAAATCAACTTTCAGAGCGTTTAACCATTTTATAGCTGTTTCCACTCCTCATTTACCCTCTGGAAGTTGTATTTGCAGTGATTCGTGCATGTTTGAGCAAACTTTAATCACTTTTTTCAAGACGCCAGATTGCAGCTCAATCCCCATTTTCACCGCCACTGGCATATGCTCTGTACTTATGCCGTTCTTCAATTTTATTTTCTTAATCACAATACCCGTAGGATTTGGCAGCATCACATACTCATTTTGGTACAAATAAAAAGAAACTTGCTAGTGCGACGTGCTGTTATCCATAGGAAGAGCCGACTGCTACACGGCTCTTTGTTGTGACATTTACGAAGATGTCAACTCCCTTTGGGTAACTTATTTTTATTAAGTTGTTTTAGATGAATATTGCGATTTAAAATGTGCAAATTGTAACATAATGATCCACGGATGTCATAGATTATAATGATATAGCGAACACATAATACCAATATGTCGTCTTTAACTTGATTCCACTTTGAACTTGATCTATCAACACAATATTTACTGAACTAAATACTTTCCCTGCCTATTCTAAAACACTACCAGTTCCGACAACCATCTGAACTATTTACCGTACGGAACAAGCCTGCAGTCCAAAAATATCTTGCAGAACAACTTTTACCAGAGAATGATCTATTATTCCTTTAAAGCACTGCCGCACTGTAGCTATCGGAATGTCCACGAGATTGCTTCCTCAGCTGGCTTAATGGGTATTACACTGTTGCTACTATGGTTGCATAATGCTACAATAATGGTTCTTTGCTGCTGTATTTACACCAGCTTAGTTCTGAGTTTGGTAATACAGTAGAATGCAGTTTCTAATGATACAACTACTACTATTCAGGACAAAACCGGGACTCAATCAGGACTAATGAGGACCAGAACTAGAACGATGTTAATGTCGAAAGCGTCTATCTCCATGGAGACAATCAGTAGTTGACGCTATAAGGCAAATGTATAAGACAGATCTTTGCTTTGTTGAAAAATATTTAGTAGTTATTTGACTTTTTTCTTTACTACATAATTCAATATATGTTGCTTCATATATTTGATGTCTACCGTATTTATCTAAAATGTGGAAAGTAAAATAAAAATAAGATGAAGAAATAAAAACATTTCAGACGAGGCAATAACATCTCCATGATAAAGCAGGTAGCTCCATCAAAAATGTTACATAGTGCACCTTTAATAATAAACACTGCCTGGCCAAAAAAAAAAAAAAAAAAAGGTCACACACTCTAATATTTCTTTCGACCGCCTTTAGCTTTGATTACGGCATTCGCTGTGGCATTGTTTCGATAAACTTCTGCAATGTCACAAGATTTATTTCCATCCAGTGTTGCATTAATTTTTCACCAAGATCTTGCATTGATGATGGTCGAGTCTGACGCTGATCATCCCAAAGACTCTCAATGGGGTTAAGGTCTGGACTCTGTGGTGGTCAATCCATGTGTGAAAACGACGTCTCATGCTCCCTGAACCACTCTTTCACAATTTGAGCCCGATGAATCCTGGCATTGTCATCTTAGAATATGCCCGTGCCATCAGGGAAGAAAAAAATCCATTGATGAAATAACCTGGTCATTCAGTATATTCAGGTAGTCAGCTGACCTCATTCTTTGAGCACAGAGTGTTGCTGAACCTAGACCTGACCAACTGCAGGAGGCTTGTAACTATTCGCTTAGTTAATACCAGGTAGTGACTTTTTTTTTTTGGCCAGACAGTGTATAAAGCCGGACTGAACTGTATGTTCTTAGTTTATTTTTTTTAAAGTACTACAGTTACAACTGAACCTGGGTTGCGAGAGCCTTAACCTGCAGATAGATGACATGTACAAGTTTCTCATTCTCAGTGTAAGGACAGGCCATGTCTCATGTGAAAGCTCAGAACCTCCAGATTTCTCTGACTGAGCTGCAGAAGCTGCATTAGCACTGAGTAATGATCGGCTGCAGGTGCTGGGGTTTAGGTAGTGACCATTCAGATCAGAGAGAGTCCTTTTAGCTTTACAGCACTGAAACTGGCAACCCAAACAGAAGATTCATATGAGACTCATTCTGCTTCGTGATTGGATAATCCTCTTGAGAACCAAAGCACTAAATTATAACCGAAACACCTTGTCCATCATGTCCAATGTTCTTGTCATTAAGAATAAATCTGCATTACAATTGTGATCAGTAACAGCTATATTTGATTTGACTGAAGCTTGTACCTGGGGACACGGTTTGGCCTGGTCATGTTTATGGAATCAAAAATCAAAATGTCTTGCCAAAATTGTCTGCAGTATACCATCAGCATAACAGCTTTAGCGTACCCAGGCAACATAAGCGAGGCCTTTTCCGGCTTTAGCGTACACAAGGACCTTTGCCTCCTGCTCGATTTGTAACCTGATTAGCCTATCTTAAGCTGCTGGAACTTTGAGACCCAGTGAATGTTTGGCTTGTCACTTTTTTACAGGATCCTAGCTTACATGACGTCAAAAGGCCTCATACGTGATTACAAGCGCGGGGGGGACCGGCGCAGTAAACAGGGATGATATTAACAGTGCCAGTACCACACGCAGCTTAAAATACAACATGATCAAAACGCATTCACAAATAGAGCGCCACCTGCCACTGCCGTCACGTGGATGCGCTCACCCAACAAAATGGCAGACTAAACATATCAGGGGCGCCCGGCTCGGGTTACAGCAGGGGAGTCCAGTCAGGTGGCCCGAAACTGACACGTGCTAATTTGGTCATTGCAAATCACATGCTCATCATACAGAATTATGTGACTGGTGGTAGATTATTTGGTGAAAAATGATTGAAACTGGCATTAATTTGTGGAAAAAAAAAATAGGTTTTAATTTGGTTGGTGATCTGATATGAATTGACACAAAAAGTTGTATCGAAACTACCCAGACTACGTGAGCTGTATCAGAACAAGTATAAGACCACATAGACTAGTACACGCCCATGGACCACTATGGAACCTACCTGGACTACTGAGGGATTATACAGCTATAAAGCCACATGGGAATATAAAATAAAATAGTTTAGTTTATTCTTTATTTGTCAAGGACCATGTAAAAGTTGATTTGTACCACATTTAGCTACTGCTGCTTCCCATCTGCAGTCCCTGGGCAGGTGAACACACATCACAAGACTAACTTAGTTCATCTTTAAAATTAGCAGTGAAATACAATCAAATGTGACCATTTCCAATACACACAGTTTCCTACTGTCCATACAGTGCAAGTTTTTTTTACAATGGATACAGTACAAATGAGCTTCACTGATGCTGGCACACTTGATTATCTAAAAGTGCTTCTTCACATTTCGACTGAAATTAAGATCTACAAACAACTTCAGACTGTCTGGAAGTTGATTAGACTGTCTGATGGTTTGATTTCATGTTGAAAATAATGTTCTGTTGTCTAAAGAATGTTTTGTATTATCATTGTGGTATTGGAATCAGTATTGAGTATCAAATCTATTCCTTAGCATGGAAAGTTTGAAATTTTTGTACCATCAAAACATGCACGCTAATATTTATAAAAAGATAATACATAAATGTAGACTTAGTAAACTAGGCTATCATTTTGTTTCAGTGTTTTAATATATTGCACTTTAAAACCAGGGTTGCTTCTGATAATCCTTGAATAAGTGTACCAGTCAGAAAATTTTTAAAATGTGACATTTAAAACTGGAATTGTAAACTTTCACTTTCAGAACTGTGTAATAAAGACATACACAAAAACATTTATCTGTAGTTTATTTTATTAAAAAGACCAGGGTGCAAATATGAAATTAAAAAAAATAAAGACAAGCATATAATTTTTAAGCATTTAATACAAACTTAACAATATAAACTATTTCAGTCCCTCTTGACATGTAAGACACTGACTCAAAATACTTTGTTATACCGTATTTTTATCAAGTATTGCACAATGTAGGTACAAAATTAATATTCATACGATTACATTTTGTCCATAGTATAGCAAAAATCTGTTTAAACTCTTAACAGAAAATACAATTCATCTTTCAGAAAAAAGCAAATATTCCTACACTTTGAGTTCCACCACTAAGGAACACTGTACACAATCTTTAGAATAGTTCATGTATCTTTAAAGATGGATTCATTTAACAATTATCTTCTTAAAAAAAGAAAAATAAGGAAAAGCTGCTGCAGCCATCACAGATCACTGGAGTAGTAAAAAGATATAAATGCAACACCATGTCATAGAAACAATATATACTCTGATATCATACAAACTCTGTACTAAATTAAATTATACAGTTAGAAAAAGACCAAGTAACCCCACTAAGTAGTGCCAATTCATAAAAATCTGCCTTGCCTTTCCACCTCTGAAATACTGTGAGAGGCCAAAACTTGAAGCTTGTATATTTTTTTCTTTTTTTTTTTAAGTACTTTTAAATGTAGTAAAAAATTTTGTGCTTAGTTGGCAAAAAGGAAAAGAAAAACAACAATACATGTCGAGTAACCAAGCTTGGATGTGTTTATACAAGCTTCGAGTCAAAACAAACTCAAGGGGGCGCTGTAGAAAAATCACCCTTGGGCACATGCTCTTTGACTGCCGACAACTCCTTCATAAGTCCGGTTTTCCGTATGTGCGCGTTTGTTTTTCCTTCACTTTGAGCCTGCGTCATTCATAAATAACCACGGTGCGTTTTAGTTCGCCATGACCGGCTGGAATTGCTGGTTGGAATACTGCATGTTGTTCAGGCTGAAGTTGAGCCCATCCACGAGGGACTTGTCGTTGAGGCTCCCGTAGGCCGCGAACATGTCGAAGGCGTTGCTGTATGGCAGGTGGCCCAATCCAAGAGAGCCCTCGCCTGGGAAAACGGCTCCTGGACTGAGCTGTCCTGGGAGGCTAGGTGGGAACACAAACTCCTTAGCGTTGGGAGATAGCGCAGAGGGCTTCGGCTGCTGGCCGAGACCGTACAGCGAGTGCATGGAGGTGGACATGGCTTTCTGCTTGAGTAGCGTGTTCACATTCAGGCCAAGGTTATGGGTGGGGGAGGTGCGCGCCGCTTTGCTACTGCTAACGTTGCTGCCGTTGCTGCCATTGTTGTTATTGTTGCCGCGGCCGCTGCTCTTCATTTTAGTGGAGCCGAATTTGGTGGCAGCGAATGAGGCAGTGGTAAAGGTTAGGGGCTGCGTGGAGCGTGGCATGAAGGAAGGGCTGACAGCTGCTGATTGGCCAAAAGGGGGTGACGGCGAGCTGGATTCGGACGACGCGCCCACGGGGTCACTGATCGGCATGAAGACCTGTGCCTCCGGGTTAAAGCTGTTCTTGATCTCCCGGTCCAGCTCGGAGCCGTTCTCGTTGTTATCATCCACGTACAGCACCTTGACTGGCCCCTTCTCACCAATCTGGTAGGACACCTCGAAGGGGTCAATCCACACACTAAGGTCCTGAGGAAGGTTATTCCGTACGTCATCGATGTCCAGGCCGCTCTCCTTGGCCGCCTGCTCCACCACAGGGTCTACCTTCTCCCCTACGTGGATGCAGCGATAGCCTGACCCCTTGTATGGCTTGTCCGGGTACCAGTGGCCCTCATACTTCCTCTTCAGCTGCCTCTCGAGCTCCTCACCAAATATATTCACGCGCCGCCGAGGGAGTTTGTTGTATAAATAGGAGATTATAAAATTGAGTGCTACTTGGATTTCCAGCTGCATAGCTTCTTCAGTGTCGTCACAGAGTTGCTTGTTTTGAGCGAGGCAAAAAGCTCCAAGGCCGCCGTGATCAGTGTAGTGACAAGATTCAGAGGAAGTGCAAGTGGCCCAGGGGAATAATCCGTCCTTCAGCAGGTTCAGTTCTTGAATCCTGAAAAAAATACAAATAAAACTATGAGAAAATTTGTACATTTAAAACAGTACTTGCATTTTGTATTCAAATCTTGCCATTATAAATATTATGGTTAGGATTACGAAAGGTAATAAGCCAAAGTGTTATAATACAAATAGATGAAGCTAAACTTAGCTAGAGAAAGCTAAGCTGATCCACTCTGCAGTAGGCCTTACAGCTTAGTTAGCATACTGAGCTACTGGCAGAGACAGCCTTAAAGCCTAGTCTAATTATACTAAATGACAGGTAGGCTACACTCTCAATGTTTTCCCAATTCAAGGGGGAAAAAACCTAGGCCCAACACAATATCCCCACGACAGTGTATAACGTGAGGTTTCTAAACCTAGGGAAAGAGGCAGAGGAATAATGTGGCCCTTTAATGACATCTCATTTGAGTGAAATTGTAGTGCTCAGCGTTCACAGCTCACTTCCCCCTCTCTCTGCTGCAGTTGCTGCATCTCAGCTGCACAATCTCCATGGCTATAAATAAAGCTGCACTGACTCAGACGGTGTCAGCAGAGTGCTCCCAGAGTGCTCCCAGCGGCTCCTGTGACAGAGCACCCGGGGCTGACCTCTACACAGGCCGAGGGCAGCTGTCAACAGTCACAAGGCTTTGCATGGGCTCATTCTACCACAGGACATGTCCAAACAAAAGGCTCACAGCTTATAGAGAAGAGGGTGTATTCTGCCCGGGCTGTTCTAGCGCCTTCCTCTGGCCCTCTGCTCCACCATCACGCACGGAGCGTGCGACGTGAATAGCTATTACATAATCATCATTCAAAGTCCAACCACGGCCAGAAGGGCTTAACTACAGCACAGGAGGCCAGCCTCTACATCCAGGGCGAGGACAGCACAGCTCCATGTCTTTATCTGCTTATCATCTGTACCACAACCAACATGACGCTGGACCAAATAAAGGGTGTGATCTGACACAGAGCACACAGCACAGGGTTAATCAACAGCCCTGTTTATCAATGCTCTTTGGTTCATGACACGCCAAGACCAGACCGAGGGCACACGGAATGAACATGAGCATCGACGACAGCAGTAAAAGAGACTGACGTGTGTGAGGATCATGGACTCACATTATCATTAAACCCCCTGTGGTCCTACAGACGAAATATTCAATTGACTGTATGGACAATCACGCATTTTGACACCTCAAAACGCATGGAACAATAGTTTATAATCGTCTGATTACACGTTTAAAGAGGAGGATTATGATAAAGGGCTTGTCACACAGAAAACACTTACATGGAAAATGTCCCGCAGCTCCGTTTGCACAAGGTAATCCGCCTCCGCGAGGAATTTACAGCCACAAAACAGGTGAATAAAAGGTTGCCAGTGTTATAATGCTCCAGGCGACAGTGTTGTGGTGGGGTAAAGGTGGTAAAGCCAAAATCCGTGTGTCCGCTTCAACGGAACTCCCCACAGCCCGGGAGTTTACAACTCTGCCCTTTAAAACTCTGCTGCGCTGAATTTATACCAGCCCTCCGCCACGGACACGGGGGAGGTGGTGATGCGGCTCACAGAGGTCAACACCCAGTACGGCCTTCCTATTGGTCCAACCCGTTTACGTCACGCATACCCACCGCCATCTCGGCTTGTGATTGGACACTTCCGCCGTCCGTTAACTGTGAGGTTCTATTTACGGTAGTGCTTTGCCTTTCATGTGCTGTGGACTACTTTTTGGAGGAGACTTGAGCTAAAATGTCCTCTTTAAGCCCTGTAAGAGCGAAATGTTTTGCAGTTACACAACAAACCTTATGTCCACTAAACCTGAGGATTATATGAGAACGAACACAAGCATTTACTTCAAATGTAGCCACACCACACAATGTCCTTCACTGCATTATTTAAGCTGGTGCCTGGTCATGCATGTTACATTAGGCTGTAGGAAACATAGTGGTGTCTAATGTCTAATCCTTTGACCAGGTGGAGGTGTGTGTTCATAAATCAGCTTTTCATGTAGCATAAACAGGTCCTCCTCAGCAGCAGCAGCTCATGTGGCGGAGGGGCACACCTGTCTCCGGCCGTGTTTCCCACCTCTCTCCAATGACATTTTCATGGTCTCTGAGCCAGCTGTAGAGAGCCAAAGTCCTCCCCGTGACTGCTGCTTTTTGCCACAGCCTGCCACTCAGAAGTAACAACAGATGCAGTATTTTGTACTCAAGTAAGAGCAACGTAACTTCAAAATAATATTACTCAAGTAGAAGTACAACGTTTTAGTCCAAGCAATTACTCAAGTAACAGTAATTTAAAGAGTAACTATCAGGACATAACATCTGATCTATAATTTGAAGTGAATGTAATTGGAAGGATAAAACATTAAATAAAGCACATGAAGCTTTTGGCACTTGTAGACTTACTCACAGTGGGAAAAGTAAGCAAAATTTTACTCAAGAGTACTATTACTGCAATAAAAATATTAGGAGTAAAAGTGTGCAACTAGAAAAGTACTCTGAAATGTGCAATTTATTTAAAAAGTTACTCAAGTAAATGTAACTCAACATTGCCCATCTCTGGTTATAAACTATTTGTTAGGCAATATTTTTATTTTTACATTATTAATGAGTAATAATAACTAAATTAGGCCAAAACACAGACAAGTGTAAATCACATCCAGTTGGGTTTTAGTCCGGGCTTAATACATTCACATTCGCACAATCACCACCTTCAAATTGGTTCTAAACTGGGACTAAATCCAGGGCTAAACCAGGACTAGAACAGGTCTAAACTAATTCAACATTAGGACACCAATATTTTATCCATTTTTACTATAGTTCTTGGTTAAACTTAACTTGTTGTTTAGTCATGTCCTCTCAACTTCGGGCTTACAACTGTTGTAGTACTAGTTTAGACTTGGCTTAGACCTGCTTTAGTCCTGATATAGTCCTGGGTTTAGTCCAGCTACAGTGACCACTCTAGTTGCTATTCCTCCATGATGACAACCTAGTCTTACCTAACATGGGTTCCTATACTGCAGACCACATTAAATTTGCACAATAAACTCACATGAATCATAAAAGGAAACATCACACAACCCTTCATTTGCAAGCTAGCTTCAGAAATGCTTATGCGTACGTTTTGATGGCGTAAACGTTTTTCTAGCTCGGAGCAAGGTGATTCAAAGGAGATCTGCACCCGCATGGAGAGCGAGGGGAAAATTGTCGATAGCCTACAATTTCAGTTTCAAATTGTCTGGGTCAATATTAATTCGTTTGTGTGGTCAATAAAGCAAGAAAGTCAAGAAAACATGGCTATATGAAGCACAATGTATTCATGACTGTTAACATGTTGGCTAGGCTAGGCTAGTCTTCTGCTATGATGAAATGGTTCAAGGAAATTAGCTAGTCTTAAGTGCTTGTTTTATGAAATGTGGCCATGGATCTATAATAACAACTGGATAAGACACTTCCTCTCGGTCCTGGTGCGAGATCGATTAGTGGCCCTCCATAGGTACTGCAGCTCCTGGGGCACCTGTCCTGAAATAATTCTTAGTCCAGGAAGGTTTTGGGAAGTCAAACTGCTCGTGTTTGGCTGACAGGGCATCAATAACTTTCACAAAGGTTGAATTTTGTAGGGATTATTCTCTATTATGATACAATTAGCAAGCACTGGCTAAATCCAAATGAAGAAGCAGCTACGCTCTGCAGTGAAAGCAAACACCAAACTCTTGTACTACTTCAGTCACATCCGTCATCTGTATGGCTACATTTACATGTTTTACCTTAGGTACCCTGTGTCCCTTTTTAACCAGGCTTGGCACCAGCACAATGTGGCAAAGGGACAAAGGGAATTCCTTGTCTCAACTCACATATAAATGCCGTCATAGGCCATTACTAAATAGTTATAAATAGCCAGGGTTAGCCAAGAAGGAGTGTCATGGAAATTAGCACAAAAGAGTTTCAGTGGGCGTTGATTTATGGCTAACAACGTTTACATTTTTAGCTTAATTAAAAGATCTTTAAGTGTATTTATCCCATTTAATTAACAGTTAACATAATAAAAAAAAATCGTATTTAGTATTGTTGTTATTATTACCTTGTATAATGAAGTTTATTTGTTACAATTGAATGCTGTGCTTGAATTGTTCATACATTTGAAACAAGCAGATGTTACGTAACGTTAAAGCTAAAACCAGATAGACAACAAGATTTAGGCATATTAACAGTTAAAGCCACAGTATGTAACTTTTTAGCCAAAAAATAGACTAAAATACAAGCATTTTTGTTCTATTGGGTTGTGTATTACACTGAAAAACTTGCGTCCTTACTGTGTGCAAACTTGCATCTCCAGAATGTTTGGCTATAATGTTCCACAGTGTAGCACAAAACCATGGAGGATGTTCCTAAGTATGATTTTAACTTTCTGTTTTTTTATAAATAGCATGCAGCAGATTTATTTTGATCTCAAGAGCTGTTTATACATATATCTCTACTGAGGCAAGACAAATTTTGGTATGGTACAGTGCCTTTAATGTGAATGCTTTGCAAAACAGTGGACTAAGACATAAAAATAACATATACATGTAAACACTTTTTTTTTTTCTTCTATCTGTGTGTTTGAGCAGTAAAAAACAGCGTTGAAACAGCCCCTTTTTACAGTAATGCTAACCATATCCAAACCATTTCCGTAAGTGCTTGCAGCCCTTGATGTTTAGCTCGGTCGCACTCGGCAGCTCCACAAACAAGGTGCTGTCGGTGTGGTGCTTTCCAAGAATAGTCCCGTCCAGGCAGGCACAATGACGAGCCACGGCGGCCACCAGATTGCTTCCCTGCAGGGGAGAGACGCGAGTCCCCCGATCCACTTGCGGTGCTGCCTGATGGATGACCAAACTCTCCATGAGGCCAGTGGACACAGAGACCAGGCACAGTACACTGTTGGCCTTTTCTCAAGCGTGTGGGGATGAGCAGATGTACAGGAGAGTTATCTGAACACTGGTAGGTTCCCATGTCAATAATAAACACGCCACAATGAAAGGGTGATTTTGAAAAAGAAAAATCGGCTTTTCAAAGCTTTTAACCATGTTTTCCCTCTCATTTACCCTCTCAAAGTTGTATTTACAGTGATGCACGTTTGAGTAATCTTTATACTCCTGTATTCAAGATGTCAGTTCTTCAATCTAATCCCGTTTTCACCACCACAGGTACACACCCACTGGTCTGTACTTACTTCATTACCCAATTTTATTTTCTTAATTGGTGATACACTTTGATTCTGCAGCATCATGTAGCCATTTTAGTACAAATGATGGAAAAAATGCTATCAGGGGCCAACGACATGGTCCAGTAGCGCGGCACATTGTGATGACTTTTATAGCGACGTACCATAAAGGAGTAGATGGGAATCAGCTCCTGATATCTTATTAGGCTCTGCTATTTTCCAATGCAGAAGTCAGCAGACTTGATTTTTTTGTCATAATATTGTGATTTAAAATATAACATAATGATCCACAGTTCACAGGTTCATGGCTGGTGAGGCACTGATCTTGTCACAATCAGATTTACAAACATAAACCAGGTGTCGTCATCTCTCCCGGGTCCTATCTGAACCCTCCTTATGGTTAGCTGTATGAATTGTCCAATGCTCAGACCACAAGCCTATTATCCATGCTGCTACATGACAATGCTCCATAAATATACAAAAGCATGACACAAAACTGTACACAACAACTTCACAAACCCGATGTGATGTGCAGTAGTTTCAGTAGAGGGATGATTGTGTTGTGATAGCGCTCTGAAGGGGGAGTGACTTAGTGTAAACTCACTAATATGTTGTTTTCTGTGAATATAACATTTTCAAATCAATAAAAGGTAACATAGTGATCTAAATATGTTATGTTATCAGTTAATACCCCACACAATGTAATGTTTTCTCTATTAGAACAAATGAACAATCTTTATGAATTGTCTTTCCTGTTGATGGAAAGAGTTGCCATTATTCAGTCACAAAGACATGATTGTTGTCAAGTGAAAGGACTTTAAGCCACTCGTTAAATACACCAAGCTTGTGGATCTAATCCCCAGCAAACAATGACAAAGTTCAACATGTGTGGGTTTTCTGTTTAAATACTTCTTTTAGTGAATCTCTCACAGTTACCAAGGCCTCTGTGTCCTCTGGTTCTATTAAGCTCTTTGTGGAAACAGTGGTATTAGGACTGTCACAATACTAACACTGCAAATTTGATTTCAGTATTAATTACAAAAAGCTTGATACTAATTTCAATACCATAGTGACGGTATTATAGTTTTAGACACAAAATAATGTTGTTTTTTTTATATTACTACATGGTATTATACTAGTATCAAGACTATGGTATATCAATACATCATTCTAAAACTACATGCAGGAAAGGTCCAACTTTGTTCTGTACCTTTTTTCAATCAATACCACCTCAAAATAGTGGCGAGTGCGTTGTGAACATGACTCACCTCGGGCAGACCTACACAGTGCCCTGTGACAGTAAAAGTGCTTGAAATTGGAGTAAAAAAGCAAATGAAAGAACAGCAGAACTGCTGTTTGACACATTCTTCTGACGAGGCAATTTGAATGAATTTAATATCAACCACAGTCTCCTCTTGCCTCTGTCTGTGCAGATGAGCCTGGGTCTGTGTGTTGTTTCAAAAGCTTTTTCTCCACTGCCACCACGCCTCCTCCGCATACAGGTGTATTTACCCACAGGTGATAGAAAAGACCATATATATACATACATACACATACAGTAAAGTAAACAGAACTAAATCTAGCATGCACAGAGTGCATTAACATGTGGAAAAAACAACCTATGTTAACACTATTGATTTTGCCTGACAACTCCAGAATACAGACAGCTATCAGTCTGATCACCACTCCCTCTGTCATGCCTTAAACGAGGCTCAAACACAGTCGATCAATCAGTTTTGTTTATTTCAGTCACACATGAAACAAATGAGCTCACTGGTCAACTCTCATTTAGAACAAAATGACATTTCTCTTACATCAGATTAATAGTCCTGCACTCACTGTGCTCATTGATTCTGCATAAATCCGCTATGTTTTTCAATCCTCTGTGATATTATTTTTTTCTTACAAGCACCCATATTTGTTTTGATACAGACGGACCATGTGTGTCCCTGATTGGCCAATCCACCTGTCAAACCCGTCTGAACTTGGGAGACTGACTGCTGACCCGACTCATATCTTCATAAACTTTTGGAGAAGTGTGTAATCTGGATCCCAAGGAATTTCTGGTAACTCTCTCACCCTCAAGGAATGAAGGAATGGTCATTTATTTCTGATTCCAGTGTCTAATTCCTCGTGTCCAGTAAGCCTTGTGAAGCTCTTAGTTGTATCCAAGTCTCCTTTCTGTATATGGCTACTTTTGAATTTGCTTTGTGGTGTATGAGCCACTCCTATCCATGCCTATTCATCTGCACAGTTCTCTCCTTGAATTTCATTTAAGCAGAGGATAAATGCGAGCATACATGGAACAAGGCTTTTTACGGCTCTGCTGTTGAAATACAGTGTGAGGAGGTAGAGCACTCTATCTGCATTGGTGGCAGATCTGGAGTGATAGTATAGCATAGATTAGTTTACAGCGTTCACCGGGATTTATAGTTTCATGCACGCACAAGCAGATGCGTTTTTCTCTAGTTGTATATTTTATAGCGTGATGTTCTGTAGTTCAAACAATGATAATGCGATTTGCTAGTTGCTTTATCTATGTGCAATGGAAATGCTTATCTACTACCAGCTAGGTTCTCCTGACCTGGAGATGGACCCAGAGTGCTGTACTGTGACTGGCTACTGTTGCAGGTTGAAGGATGGGTCAAAGGCAGAGAACACATTCCAATATGGTTTTACAGATACAAATCTTAACTTGCGTATGGAGGAGAGAAATATGTTTTCACATTCTCAGTATATGGACAGACCATGGCTCATGCGAAGGCTCAGGACCTAGCACTGATTAATGTTTGGCTGCTGGTGCTGGGGTTTAGGTCATTCAGATCAGGGAGAGTCCTTTTAGGTTTAAACCAGCTGGATTTTCAGCATTGAAACTGGCAACCTTGGCCAACAAGAACAAAACACAGACTAGTGTACGTCCATGAACCACTATGGAACCCACCTGGACAAGTGAGGGACTACACAGATATAAGACACATGGGAATATAAAAGAAAGAAAGTGTTTAATTTTTTTAATGTTGAAAATTACATTCTATTGTCTAAATAAATAAGGTTTTTCATTGTCATTGTGATATCGGTGTCAAATATCGAGTATATTCCTCGGAATCAATATCAAGTCTAACTTTAGTGACAACACTAGTTTGAACATGTTTATCTCGTATCTGGGAACACAGATGTTAATGAAATTTTAAATCGAAATCGTACATACAGTTCTTTTGATGAAAGAGGGATACATTTAATGCCATAACACGGAACACTCCTTGCAGCTTCTCATGTAGTCAAGCAGCTGTCCACCGATAAAGTTACGCAGTGCCACTTTAATTAACGTCAGCCACGGCACAATCCAGTATCACAATGTTCTGTAGGACTATGATTGGTTTGCAGTGGATGGGTGAGACGTGCAGCTCACTTGTTTACAACTACAGCCTGAGGAGACCAGAGAGTCCTCTTCACACCAGAGCCAGGAATGTCATTAATATACGCAGTGTAATATCTGCTGCCAGCGCTTCATACCAGCTCTGACACAGCGTGAGTCATGCATTTGTGCCTGTCTAAATCATTTACAGTGGATAGCAGACTACTGTTACAGTGCATGTGACAGGTTTAAGGACTTTTTCACTAAACTATATCTCAGTAGTGGTGGAAGAAGAAGTCAAGTACAGATACCGGAGCAAAAATATAAAGTAAAAGTATCACATGAAAAAATTTACTTTAATATTAAAGTACTTAAAGACTAAAAAGTAAAAGTATTTCACGCAGATTTTGAGATCTAATAAAGCTTCAAATGTAGTGATTCTGATAAAGATTAGCGCTGAATCTCGTTCAACAGAAACAACTGATTCTCTAGCTGTTTTAATTTGTATTTTTATGTTTGCTCATGTTATGAATGTGTTAAAAAAATAAGCCCCTCAGCCTTTTCAGCAGATCTGAAATAGTAAAAAATTAAAAATACTTTTCAGTCCAGTTCAAAAATGTAGTGAGGTTAAAAGTACAGATACCTGCTATCAGATGTAGTGAGGTAAAAGTTAAAAGTATCCACCATTACAGATTCCTAAATTTGACGTGTGCAGTGCCTGATGGGAGCTGACGTCAACATAAACGTCATCACAATAAAGCATCGCATGCTGTCAGCACCTCCGATGGATAGGCGCATATCATCCTAGAGAGCCGCAGAGAATTTTTTTTTCATTTGTATCAAAATGACGTGACACTGCTGAATCCAACATGTATCATCCATCAATTGAGAAAATCAAATTGGAGAATGAAGTAAGTACAGAGCAGTGGGCGTATGCCGGTGGCAACGAAAATGGGAGTAGATCGGAGCAATGACTTCTTGAACACAGGAGAATTGCTCATCAACATGCATGAATCACTCCAAATAGCACTTCGGGTGAGCAACTAAAACATGGTTAAAAGCTCAAAAATGTCAGTGTCGTATAATGGGTCTGCTTTTAGATTTCACAAAAACTTCTACCTAGTCTTTTTTTTTTTTTTTTTTTTTTTTTTTTTTTTTATCTGGTGATGTTTATAATTTTATTTCCTGGTTGGACATGGACAACAGATAAGAAGATAAGTAGAGGTAATTCCACTTCTGTTACCTACCAACCATAATGCAACAAGGGTCAAAACTTCTAAAATCTAAAATGCGCAATAGTTACGATTAGATTAGCAAAAAAAAAAAAACAACAAAAAAAAAAACACCTTTATTTTGTTAAATCAATGTTTTAAAAAAGTACTTTTTGCATAAATAGTAATTTCATTTTGGATGGAACTCACTACTACTTCCTGTATTTTTGTACTTTTTTTCTTAGCTTTTTTTTCTACAAACTGCCACTTAACTGAGGTAAAATTATACTAAATATTTCCTGCAGGTACTATCCCACTAAACCAAATAATAATTACAAAAACATGAAAACCTGTCATATGAACTTTAAATGCAAGTAAAGCTAGTTAGTTATTTCTTCAGCGGTACAGAGCAGATAAGCATACAGAGCAAAAAGGTTGTAAAAACACTTGGTTAAATATTAGCAATAGCAACGGAAAGTTCTGCAAATAGCTTCTGGAATATGTAAACACGAACATACAAGCTTTAGCGTCAACAGAGAGCTGAGCAAACAGCAAAGGGCTAATCTAAATTTAGCATGGGACATATTATTGAATACACATTTTGCTGCATTAAAGTAGCAATTAATGCCTATGTCATCCCCCCTCCAGAGCGCTATCACAACACACTCAGCATGCATCTCGCTAATGAAACTACTGCACATTGCATACCCCCTCTTTAAAGCAGACTTTACTGTCTTTGTAGGAAAATTTGTCTTCTGCATTTGACCCATCCTTCAACACTGCTGCGGACAATCTGTCAGGAGCAATGGACCCATCTCCAGATCTTGAGCCTGTCTTGGTCAGGACTACACCAGCTGGAGGATTTGACCTATTGTGCATGTTTTGAGTTGATGGGGGAAACCGAAGTAATTGGAGGAAACTCACCCACACAGGCAGAATATGTCATCTCTGCACAGAAAAGCCAGGGAGTTGAACCCAGAACCTTCTCGCTGTGAGGTGAGAGTGCCATATTTTAACTCACAGCTATTTTTCAAGGTCTACAAGGTAACGTTTCTGGTGAGGAGTTTACGGCCTGGTGTGCTTGTCTCCATGGAGATGTTATTGCTTTACCTGCATGTTTCACAGTATGACAGTACACTTCTGAAATCAATGCATTCATCTCTCCACAGATCTGACCTTTAACATGTCCTTGTAGCGACACATTCTTGTTTTCATGGAGATAGATATGTTTATGTCATACTGCAGAATATTGTGCCAATTGATACTTTGAAGTGACATCACGCGGGGGGTGTTCTGCATGTATGTGTATGGTGGAATGTGCTATCAGTTTCCATGGTGACACAATGCACACATTAGCAAACACTGCCAAAAATTTTCAAGATAGTCTGAAAGAAAAGAATACAAAATATATTTAAAGAACACATTTTCAGGAGCCTGTGATCAATACGAGCCTTCATGGTCCGTTCAGGATCAGTTTGATGTTCAATAAAAAGTTGAGAGTGATTGAAAAAGTTGCTAATTCTAGCTAGCTTGTGACTGTAATGTTATTTGTGAGGGACTTGTTTTACAGGACTAATCATCATCATCAGTTGTAGTTCCAGTTCTTTATAAACAAAGCTCAGATTAAAATCTAGCAAAGCCTCAGACAGAGGATGCCTACGGTTAGCGTCACCTCCCCAGGGAATGCAAATGACATCAGCTGCAAAGTATCAATAGGTTACCATATAAATATATTGTATTTTATGCAGTTATTTTTTATTCCTGTTTGACGCTATAACACATACAATGATGACAGCAGTGGAGTTGTTTGTGCGAGGCGAGGGAGCATTTGGTGATTTCTTTTCACACTATTCTCATGTGTGGAACAACAAAGCCAAACAAAAGCTGCGTCGGCACCAGGAGAATGACTGTTGGATTCACTGGTGAACGTGGACTTAACAGAGAAGTAGTTATGAGGCACTTGCAGTAATGCTCAAGACTACATCTAGTGGTTTAATGTAGTATTGCATCCTATGTAGATTGCAACAACCAATAGATTGTAAATTCAGGATGCCATATTTGACCATATTTGGGTCTGTAACTGCCAGTCAATCACAGCCTTCTATCATTACTTCTTAAAGGCACTGGACTGGATTTTCCCCGTGTATTTGAGCAAAATTTCTTGTCCATAGACTGTATAAAGAAGTGGACTGAGTGTGACATCATCCAGTGTTTGGCTTTGGCCAAATGAAGCTCATCAAGGCTAGTAGTTACAGGGAATTTAGAGTTCCATATTTGGAATTCCAACTGTGAGTATCCTAGCAACCAAAGGGTCAATCTGGAGCCAGGCTGTTTAAGATAACACCCCCTCCTGCACCGCTGGTTTAGCAGAGAGCAATGCTGTGATCAAACCTGTTGCTAACGCTAGCAGGAGCAACCTTGGGGAAAGAAGGCATCTGATATGTATGTTATTAATGTTCATATCTTGATTTACAGACACAAAAATAAAAAAATACCAGGATCATGTAGTGGGGGTTAATATGAACATTTTAAGACCAAAATGATGAGCCTGACTACAGCAAGTACAGAGAGAGGGGCCACAATTTTTCAATGTAAAGTAAATTGGAGCCAGAGTGCCAGAGAGGCTAGCAGGTTAGCTATGTCAATTTATACACATATAGTCAATTTATACACATATAGTCGTGGTCTTGCCCCAGTACAGACATACTGTATAAGCAGCTCTTACATACAAAATAAGTCTGCTGTGTACTGTCTGCATTCAATTAGAAATTGTTTGATAATCAGGAAGTGTGCATTAGCATGCTAAGTGCCATTAGCTTTACAGCATGGCAAAACTCCACTCTGGCCTCTTAAAGTTGTGAAAAGCACTGATAAACTAAATAGGTATAATGTATATGAGGAATAAATGTGGACCACTGCAAAAAACATTAAAATTTAAATATTTCTTTTTTTTTTTTTATGTTTTTAAGACAGTAGAAATCAGGTGCTTGAGTTTCAGGTTGAATTATTTCTGATGTGGCGTGCTTGGGCAAGACTTTTCTCCCACCTTAGCTGTGTTAATATGGTGTGAGAGTGACTGAGATCCAGAATAGATACTGCTTCAATACGGTCACTGGTGAATCTCCCGAGTTCACATGGCCTTGATTGATCGGTGAATCAGGGACACGCATGGTCTGCTTGTATCAATAAAAATATGGCTGCTTACAAGGAAAAAAGTATCACAGGGGACTGAAACACAGTGTGGATTTCTGCAGAAACATTGAGCAAAGCACTAAGCTCATTTAATCTTAGAAGAAGAACGTCTGATTTTATTCAAACTGATAGATGGCCAATGAGCTCCTTCGTTTCACATGTGTCACTGAAATATACAAACCTGATTGCATAGACGTGTTTGAGCCTGGCCTGAGATGCAACAGACCAGGTTGATATCTCTGTATGAAAACACAGAGAGATATTGTAGATTTGCTCATCTAACTCCACAGAGAGAAGCAAGGAGCACCATCAAGCCAAGTTACAGATCAGCTCTGTGAAGACGCAGCCCTGCCCACAGTGAGAATGCTTCTTTATCAAGGTAAATAAAACACTATCTAAATTGATTATAAATATTGCAAGTGTAAAAACCTGTGCGGTGCGAAACCTTCCAGGCAAAGCAGAAAAATCTCTATGGAGACAAGTAGGTGCTGGACCCATCACCAGAAACGTTACATATTGTGTTAGTTGTGCTTTTACACGGTTTGGGCCCAGTTTGAGTTCTGTGTAGAGTTGTTTGGTTCACGTCTAGTCCTGGATTAGTCCTGGTCCAGTTCAGGTTTAGTTTAGGTATCTCCTCTGTTATGAAGTGGCCATTTTACTGTCTTAAAAATGTGGAAAACAGAACAATTTTATTTTAAATGGTTTGGACTGGTCCAAAGTTAATCCTTACTTACCTTGTGCATTCCAAACATCCTAATTATTCACCATGATGAGTTTATAAGCACTTTTCACAGCTCCCAGAGATCAGTGTGGAGTTTTGCTATGACTGTAATGATGACAACAACTAGCATAGTAACATGCACTTTCCCAATATCGGAAAATAAAAGGGCTTTATAATTAGATGCAGATAGCACACAATGGACTTTATTTGAACTCAAGAGCTGCTTATACAATATATCTAACGTTTTATCTATGTCCCATCCAGGGGACTGTCTTTTTTCTTTTGATGACTGGAGCCTAATGGTATTGACAACACGCAACGGATCTCATACTCTCCTCCTCCTCCATGGGCGCACTGTAGGATATTTGACCCCCGCGGGCACCCATACAAGCCATCTGGAGCAGGGGGGGGCGTGGGGGAGGGGGTTGCACAATGCCGGATCAGCTGTGCCCCGGCTGCTCCTAAGCCCCCCGTTCTGCGCTGTGATTCGGTTTCATGTCGAGGATTATGTTCACAAGCCATGTGCTGCGTCATGGATCCGCCGGCATATCAGACTCGGGGTGGGGAGGGGGGTGAGAGAGGGCGGTGGGGTGAGGGGTAGGGGTGGAGGGGGGGAAGTAGGATTAATAAAGAACAGGCCTGGCATTGGAGTCCTCAGCAGGCAAAGGTGGAACATTGTGTACACACTTGTGCTATTGAGTGTGGGTCAAGGTGAGTGACTGTTCAATCAGATGTGGAGAGGAAATACTTTGTGTTCTTGCTACTACTATGCTACTACTACTATTACTATTACTGCTGCTTTTGCTATTACTACTAGTACAACTACTACTAACTATGAAAAATAATAATGCATTAGTCTCATATAGCACTTTTATGCTCAATGTACAATTTGTGAATTATTCATTCACTCCACAGTCTGCAGTGGTAAGGTACTATTGTAGCTATAGCTGCTCTGGGGCAGGCTGAGAGAAGCGAGTCTGCCAGTCTGTGCTATCTGCCTCTCTGAACAACACCAGCACTCATGCATACACCTCATTTATACTAGGGTGGCTGAAGGGTCTTGCTCAAGGACACAACAATGGTTTTGCCAGTGGCACCCCACTGTGGCACCAGTGGTCTCCCATCCAAGTACTAAACACTGTTAACCTTCTGAGGTCTGACAAGATCAGGCTTTGACAAAGAGATTTACCACTACTATTGCTAGTGCTACCACTGCTACCACTGGTGCTACTACTACCACCACTACTATTACTACGACTACTACAATTGCCAGTTTGAAAATAAATACTACAACCTAAAAGGACTCTCTCTGATTTGAATCCTCACTACTTAAACCTCCGTAGAGTCCATTATTATTGTGGAGTGCATGAATAATGACTACAGTGTAGCGCTTTGAGAGGCTTTGACAAGCCTGTAAAGCACATTACAAGTGGAAGGCATTATTATTATTATCATTATTCTTATTATCATTAATCAGTGCTAGTGTAGCCTCTGCAGCTCAATGAGTGAATTCTGGAGGTTCTGAGCTTTCACATGAGGCCTGTCCATATTCTAAGAATGAGAAAAACCTTGTATGTGTCCTCTGTCTACAGGGTAAGGCACTGGCAACCCAGATTCAGCTGTGATTGTAATACCTTTTGAAACTGTAAAAGCTCTGTTAAAAGAGGGGGTATTATATATTTTTTTAATGTTATAATGTTGTTCCCTTATCATAAACAAACCTGAAGAGGTTTTAGATGTCATTCCCACATGTTTGAGTATTTTAACGATCTCTCCCGGGCCGCATTCGAACCCCCCTTACGGTTATCTGTATGATTCTGTCCAATGTTCAGCCCACAAGCCTACGTCAGCCATGCTTTTGCATGGCCATTTTGTCACAAATGTACAAAAGCAGGATATAAAACAATACAGTACAACTTGACAAGCCTGATGCGATGTGCAGTAGTACAGGCTGATTGTTGTGGTAGCGCTGTGAAGGGGGAGTGACTTAAACATTGTAATACGTTTAATGTGAATAGCATTTTCAAAAGAATAAAAGGTAACATGATGATCTAAATATGTTAATTAATACCCCATGGAAGTGTATACGCTCTTTAAACAAAATGAACTGCATCATATATACTATGTTTTAATGCAGAAATTGAATTGTGGCCTGAAACCAACAGCTAGTGCTTGACAATGTTTTTTAAAAATGTATACATTGCTATGGGTAATGCACTGTGCTCGTTCTGGCAGCCCATTTATATTTTTTAACCATTTTTATGGTTATAAATAAGAGCTCTATACATAGATAGCAATGACGAACATTATCATAAACATATAGCTAAAAGGCAGGCACCTTCTCATGTCTACCATGCACAGAATCACCATTTATTGCTGAGCCTTCAATCGGGAGAAATGATGTCAGTGTCGCCATGGCAACTATTCTTACACATTACCCCGTGCGCTACCACAGTTAGAGTAGCACTTGAGTGAGATTTTTGTCAGTTCTCATCAATGCAAGCCAGGCGGTACAAATCTGCGGCCTCGTTTTTGACATTCAGTGCAGATGGGAAAATGATGCCATAGAAATACATGAAAAATGGGGTGAAGTTATAAAGAGATGTATGAACGTAGTGCCAGGAGACAGAAGGCCAAACTAGGTCCTATTTTGTGCATTATTTTTGGTATTGTTTTAAAGTAAGTGACATAGTAAAATATTAAAGTGGAACTAAGCATTAAAGGGGGCGGATCATTGAACAGAATCTTATAGCTAACCACAAGGAGGGTTCAAATAGAGCCCGGGAGAGGTTGCTAAATTACCCAAACATGCATAGATGACAGCTAAAACCTCTACAGGCATGTTTTTGATGAAGGAAAACATTACAAAATGCGAAAGAAAAACACAAAAAAAAACCCCACATCTTTTTGCACAATTCCCCCTCTTTAAATCAACTGTATATGGTGTTACTGTATAGTATTATCTACTGTCTCTAGTCCTTTTTGACAATTTCAGTGTAAACTCGCAGCTTTGTGTTCAAAAACAGTCAAAAACTGAAAGTGTGCTGCTCCACTGGCCACTGGAATTCCAAGTACTATGTGACATCACACAGGACTGCCCTGATTACAGCAAGTGTTTCTGATTACAGACACGACACAGCGACGCCACCCACATGTTTTTTTTTCAATGTAGTTCGAGCATTAAAACATCTAACTAAATAAATATGAGACAGATAGGATAGATAAAAGCTATACTGGGGACAAGCAGGTATTTGACCATCCATCAAAAAAATTATTTAGTACACATAAGTATTAGATGCATACTTTTTCATTTTTATGTGATATTCCTGTTGTACTTCGATAAAAAAAAAAAAAAAAATCAACAAAAATAAATAACAGAAGCTAAACTATAATAAAAGCATGTTTTGTGTCCTTACATTGAGCGGCCTTACATCTCCACAAACCTGACTTGTATTTGGCCTGGACGAGCACCTTCTCCTGCTTGTCACCATGGAAATGTTGTTCCTATTCCACAGTATGGTATAAATGTATCTCTATGGAGAATGTTCTGAAGTATAGTTTTAACTTTCTATTTCCATGACGTGCCACCCTTAGAAAGTTACATACTGTACCTTGAAGAAAACACATATACATTTGATGTGTTGCCACTTGATGTCAAACAGTGGGACACAGAATGTAAAAAATCTTCACATTGTGCTGTTTACAAAATGTGCATTCAGTGAATTCTTTATGCCTTTACATGCTAAGCTATCACCATGGCAACCATCTAACTCTGTCCTGATTGCATGTCTCAGTGTGCAGAATACTTTCGATGGCCTTGTATGTATTTTCTAAGTTGCAGGAAGCATGATTAGAATAACAATTGGCAAACAGCTGACCGGAACATCACGGCCGCCATAATGAGATCCTGGTCATCCATGTGTGAGGATGACTACAGTACATGTAATTAGCCCCACACATGTACTGTAAACACGCTAATGGAAAGATAACATGTACTCTGGCTTTGAATGCAAACTCACATGTAATAGTGGACCTTGTTTGATGCATCTTTGGTATATATAGGTTGGGTCAACAAAGACATTTAGTATTACACTATAATATACATAGATTATAAAAGGAGAAAATCAAGTCAAATTACGTAATACATGCTTTATTATGTATGTGTAACCTGTCAGTCATCCAGATATGAGCCATAGCAAAAGAAAAATGCTATTCTGTCAACTGGACAAAAGTTATAGAGTGAAGATGTTTTGCCACTGCTTCAGTTCTGATCAGATTACTGGTATTTGTATCTGTCTGGTATCTGTATATATCTGTCTGAAGCAGTGACGTGCGGTGAGGTTCATGGCTGGTGAGGCACTGATGTCGTCACAATCACATTTACAAACATGGCCCCGGGTCAGTTTCTCTCCCAGTGACTTGGGGCCAGAATAAAAAAGAATTTCAAAATAAAAGTTCCGAAGTCCGTATGAAGTAGCTCTAATAGTATGAAATAAAAAGCAAGCTGGTTTTGTATTGTTTTTAATCCTTATTCTGGTTCCTCAATTTTCAGCAGATTGAAGTAATTAAATTTCTTACCATTTTGTACGTCTGTTTGAAAAGAGTGAGTCTTTCATCCCGTCGTCTGGAGCAAACCATTTAGCTCCTTTAGTGTTGGTCTTCCTTTAATTATAACCTCCTGCTCCGACTGAAAGTCCAGTTTAGAAAACTGCTTGAGCTTTAATATGTATCTTCCTCCATTTAAAAAGTAGGGCCAGGCAAGGAAAAAAGTGAAGAAGAAAAAAGTTTGAATATTCCGGGCTCTCGACGAGCCCCCTACCATGAGGCAGGGTAACTACATACCTCATCCGACACCTTTTCACAGCCGCTTAAAGCAGCAGCTTAGCGCACAGTCAGTCCATGTGAGGCACGAACGGCCTGTGCCTCACCGCGCATCTCTTCTCAGGATTCTCAGGATTTCAACGGGAAACGAAATTCATTGATTTTAAGTTAAAAAAAAAAAAAAGAATACAATTGCAAAGTTAAATAGAAAATAACTTTATAGTACAAATTATTGGCTAAATATAACTATCTCATTTATTTTTCTCTGTGATGACAGGTGAGGCACTGCCTCACCTGCCTCACCTGACCGCACGTCACTGGTCTGAAGGGAGGAGCTTACTACACTAAAACTAACACATCTATTTGTTTACAGTTTTTGTTTGTTGACTAGGTCTATTATCTAACTACACAAAGTGTGAACTGTGCCTGAGTCATATCTTGCATAATGGCCCAGACCCGTAGTGGGTGCTCTCACACCTATGAGCATACAAGCTATCACTATTGTTTTCCTTGTTTTGATTTAGGTCTGAGGATGGTGTTGTAAATAGGAGGGGATCAAATATCAGCAGTGGTGGAATGTAACAAAGTAAAACTAGAAAAGTACTGTA
Organism: Periophthalmus modestus; assembly: GCA_019594935.1. Taxonomy (NCBI): domain Eukaryota; kingdom Metazoa; phylum Chordata; class Actinopteri; order Gobiiformes; family Gobiidae; genus Periophthalmus; species Periophthalmus modestus. The sequence continues at coordinate 71,012 of JAIEZT010000137.1, forward strand.
CTTAAGTAGACATTTTAGGTATGCGTACTTTGCTTAAGTATATTTTAAAGTGGATACTTTTTACTTTTACTTCACTACATTTGAGAGCAGGTATCTGTACTTTCTATTTCACTCCTGCTGAAAAGGCTAAGGGGTTATTTTGATCAACTTCATAATTTAAGCAAACAAAAATTTACAAATAAAACCAGTCGGAAAAAAACAAACAAAATAAGATTGATTCAGTTGTTTCTGTTGAACAAAGTTCAGCACAAATCTGTATCAAAATCAGTACATGCTGAGGCTTTCTTAGATTTCTACGAGAAAAACATTTATTTTTTGCTCTTTAACTACAGTTTTAATTGGGTACTTTAATATTTTTACTCAAGTATTTTTTTCCTTAAGTATATATTTTTTTCTAGCTCCAATACTTGTACTTTTGCTTAAGTAAAACTGAAAACTTCTTCGACAACTGAATATCATTATCAAATACTAATATCACAGACAATTTCATATCGTTAAAAGCTGTTCAATATCTGTCAAAATCGATACTGGAACAAATATATTGCCCATCCTTAATTATGACATTTTGTTCATTTGAAACTGTAATATTCATCTAATAAATCAAATACTGATCTTAATAATAAGCAGGTTTCATCACTTCCTGTTCAAAACTGTAGGTCAGTGTTAACTTCACTACACAGGTATATGTTATTAAGACTATCAAATGGATTACAAAGTAACTGGGGCCCCACTAAAGACATTATACACAGCACCCCCACAAAGTTGCAAATCTGAAAGTACATTATAAGGAGATGAAATACATTGTAAAATGCTTTATTGGAGTTAACACAGTGCCCAAAAAACAAAGAACAACGCCTTTATTTTGTTAAGTCAATGTTTAGTCTGTCATAGGAATGCTTTCCTTGCACATACATTTTCTGATAGGTAGAGGGTGAGGGGTTAGAAGAAAAGTACAAGTACTAAGCAGTGGTCTTTTCTTTCATCTGTGGCTAAATGCACCGTGAGGACTGTACGTGCTGGTGGCGGAGGAGAAAAAGCTGAAAAAACCTGCGCAACCAGACCCAGGCTCACCTGTGCAGACAGGCCCAGACTCACCTGTGCAGACAGACCCAGACTCACCTGCGCAGACAGACCCAGACTCACCTGCGCAGACAGACCCAGACTCACCTGCGCAGACAGACCCAGGCTCACCTGCGCAGACGGACCCAGACTCACCTGCACAGACAGACACAGACTCACCTGCGCAGACAGATCCAGACTCACCTGTGCAGACAGATACAGACTCACCTGTGCAGACAGACCCAGACTCACTTGCGCAGATAGACCCAGACTCACCTGCGCAGACAGACACAGACTCACCTGCACAGACAGATCCAGACTCACCTGCGCAGACAGACACAGACTCACCTGCGCAGACAGACCCAGACTCACTTGCGCAGATAGACCCAGACTCACCTGCGCACAGACACAGACTCACCTGCACAGACAGATTCAGGCTCACCTGTGCAGACAGACCCAGACTCACTTGCGCAGATAGACCCAGACTCACCTGCGCAGACAGATTCAGGCTCACCTGCGCAGACAGATTCAGGCTCACCTGTGCAGACAGACCCAGACTCACTTGCGCAGATAGACCCAGACTCACCTGCGCAGAGAGACCCGTGTCAAACAGCAGCTCTGCAGTGGCCATTCATACAAATATACGTGATCTGAGCACATTTTGGTCAATTCCAAGCACTTTTACTGTCACCCCGGATTGTGTAGGCCAGCCCGAGGTTCACACCGCACTCGCACCACTCCAGAGCTGCTCTGAGACCTCCTCTTTCAAGCACTCTTGGACAGGCCATTTACTGCGGTCCAGAATTCGTCATGTCATGTTCACGCAGGCCCAAGCGCACTGCTCTCGGAGTGAATGCTCTTTTACTTTGACTTAACTAGTGGCAGTGTGAAAACAACCGAACACATCTATTTGTTTACAGTTTCTGATTATTGACTAGGTCTATTGTCTAACTACACTAAGTGTGAACTGTGCCTGAGTCATATTTTGCATAAGCGTTCAGGCCCCTAATGGGTGCTCTCACACCTATGAGCATTCTGCCTATCGTTATAATTTTCTTAACTGATGTAAAACTGATGTAAAACTATGATGAATATTTACCACAGTTCCCCCCAAACCAAGTCATAAAAAGAAAAACATGAAAACCTGTCACACGCCTTGGCCCTTCTAAAACCTCTGACTGTTGGTTAGTATGCCTTTTCAGTCCAGACTATCAGTGTGTACAATCACCACTCCTGCGCTCCATGGAGCTGACACGCTGCTATGGGGTAATCAGAGATGCACTGAATTCTGCTGAGGAACTTTGTTGGTGGAAAAATAGAGAAAAGAGATCGGCTGCACAACTTATCTCTACACTCAAAAAATCTAACAATACAACAATATCCTATTTGCACATAACTTAGCATACTGAAATGAAATTCAACTAAACTGTACTTACAGTTTACAGGACACAGGGCACAATTAAAATGATCTTGTAGGAAGACAATACATATTTCTGTCTTGTTAAAGTCTCTGTACCTGATTTGCACTCTTGTCTTAAAAAGATGAAAAACAGAAGTAATTCATTTTAAACGGTTTGCAGCAGTCCAGAGTTGTTCCTCACTTACTTTATTCAGCCTAATTATTCACCATGATGAGTGTATTATTGCTTTTCACAACTCTGAGAGACCAGAGCGGAGTTTTGTCATGACAGTAAAGCTAACAACTACTAGCACTCTAATGCACACATCCTGATTATCGGACAACATCAACAGTAGTTCAGTTGGTAGAGTGGTTGTCTATTGATCGAGCATCATTTGAACCCTCCTTACTGTTAGCAGTACATGCCTGTCTAAGACCAGGCCAAGCCTACGACACCCATCACTTTAACATAAATATACAAGAGCAATATGCAGTAGTTTCATTAGCAGAGTGCACACTGATTATGTTGTGATAGCGCTCTCCAACATGTTAGTACCATATGAACCATCTCACACTTTGAGGACTTCAGGGAACAAAACAGAAACTCATTAGACATTAGACATGTTAATGTTTTTGACAAATATAGGATTTTCAAAGCAATAAAAGGTAACATGGTGATCTTCATAGAAGTGTAATACCCCGTCTTTTGCCATAAGACCTCACATATTTTTGTTACGTTTATATCTTTATTTACATTTATTTCAGTGCTTTACCTTAAAACACAAAAATACCTTTGGTGCAGGAGAGGAGATTTTGTTGGAGTTTGCTGTGTACATCAGCAGTACTCGATGCAGTATTCTCGAGGGAGGGGGAGGAGAGTAATTGTGACATTGCTCTTTGGGCCAGAACTGCTACTGAGTGCAATTCGCCGCCGTAATCAGAAAACGTTCCGGGGTGAATAGTCAACGGAGTCAATCGGGTCAATTCTCAAGGCTTTGGATGAGAAATGGAAATCGAGCACCTGAATGAGAATAAGGGGAGGTTTCCAGCAAGGCTTCCCCCAAAGGGCTTCTTCCTGCTGGGTGTGAGGGGCCAGACTACGCAGCTCTATGGAACACAAGTGTTTAAGTGTGTCATAGAGGTTACATGCAAATGTTAGAGTGTCAGGACAGTGAGTAATATCAATTGTCAAAGATTTCGAGATGGGAAAGTTTATCTAGTCAGTGATCAAAGTAATACTGTGTAACTTTGTGGAGGTGACACGTCAGCGGCATGATTCCACAGAAGTAGAAAATTAAGACCATACTTCTGAACATATTCTTCATAGAGGCAGATGCCTTTAAGGCCATATTGTGGAATATTATAGCCAAAAGAACAACATTTCCATGAAAGCAAGGAGCAGAAGGCCAAATACGTTTGAGAAGCCCACTCATGATAGGGATGTATGTTTTTCAACATTTTTTAGTGCAATAAAAACATCCAAAAAGAAAACATGCTTTGATTTTAGTCATTTTTTTTGCTAAAAGCTGCACAGTGGGGCTTTAAAATAAAGTAAAATGTAGATGACAGTTACATACTGCTTATTACGGTATAAAATGGCAACCTATAAATAACTACTTTATATTTCTAAAGTCTACAAAAGCAAAATTAAAGACTTTCCATGTAAAATTAACTTTTATCATCTTGTAACTATGTTGTAATGGTTTACCCATCCTTAGCTTAAAGGCACATTATGTAACTTTTTAGCCAAAAAAAGTAGACTAAGACTAAGCCTTTTTTTTTTTTTCATTTTGGATGTTTATATTTCACTGAAAAAGATTTTACATGCATCCTTACTGTGAGTGAGCTTGCATCTCCACAAACCTGACTCTTATTTGGCCTGGAGGAGGGCCTCTTCCTGCTTGTTTCCATGGAAATTTTGTTCATTTGGCTATTATAATCCACAATATGGCATAAAACTTTACTGTGTCCATGGAGAATGTTCAGAAATATGTTTTTAACTTTCTATTTCCATGGAATCAGGCAAGAGATGTGTCATTGCCAGAAAGCTCATGAAAAGGTTGTGCTGTTTTAAGTCAATTGACCTTTTTCTATTATTATATACTCATTTTAGATCAATAATGTAATGAACAATGAGCAAAATGTGAAATCATGATCCATTCTTCTTTGTCTTTATTTCGCTGTTTCTACAATGATTTGAACAGAACTTAACCTTCACTGAACCTGTTTGTAAGTCTTCTCAACAACCTGCTGGTAGAGTATATTGAGATCTAATCCTTTCCACACATAACAATGTAACTTTGTGCTGACATATCTGCAGTGTAGCTGTAGCGCACTCTAACTCTTGACTTTTGGTTTTCTGCCCTGCACTGTGATAACCTTTACTGAGCTGAGGCTGGCTCTGATTGGACGAGCTTTACTCTTATCTCTCCCCTGGTCTGGTGTGGCGTCAGGGGTGGCTGCTTTCACCACAACTTTCCTAGAACACAATGCAAAAGTGCACACAAGGCCTCTCCAGTGATCAGTACTAGACAAACTGTAGACAAAAAGAGGCCAGACTGTGCAGTGAGGCGCAGCATTCACTGGTTTGAAAGTAACTCCTGTTTTCAATCTAGGCAAATCATAATACTGGTGTACTACCTGCATATAGAGGACACATACACGTTTTTCTCATTCTCAGTATATGGACAGGCCATACTTTAGAGGCTGCACTAGCGCTGAGGGTTTAGGTAGCGATGATTCAGATCAGAGGGGGCTCTTTTAGGTTTAAAGAAGATCTATTATCCTTGTGTCTCCTATACACCCGTGGATCATTATATTATAATTAAGACATTTTAAATTGCTGTATTCATCCAAAATGACTTAATAAAAGAAACAAGTCCGCTGGCTTCTCCGTTAGAAAACTGCGGTGGCCGATAAGAGCTGATGTCGCCGTAAACGTCATCACAATAAACAGCCGTGTAAGTGTCGGCTCCTCCTATAGATAGCTGCAGATTTTTTTTTTATTATACCAAAATGACTATGCGTATCATTGATCAAGAAAATAAAATTGAAGAAGGAAGTAAGTACAGAGCAGTGGGCGTATGCCGGTGGCGGTAAAAACGGGGACTGATCGGCAATATGGCGTCTTGAAAATAAATAATTAAAGTTTGCTCAAACATGCACGAACCACTCCAAAAACAGCTTCGGGTAAATGAAAAGGGGAAACAACTATAACATGGTTAAAATCTCTGAATCTGCTTTAAAACAAGTGGATTTAAATACTGAAACTGGCAACCTGCATGACCGTGAGGCTCCTTCTGCTTTACAATTGGATAATGAAGCACCAAATTGTCTCTGTGCACTTCTGTTTGCATAATTATAGGGCATGAACAAAGATGTTGGCTGTGACATGTGAGATGCAGCAAAAGATAATGGTCTTTGTAGCGTTCCATTTTGAACTGAACAAATGAATATTACAATGTCACAAGCTCTATCATTACACCCCCAAACTGACCACCAAACCAACACCCATAGTAAAAAGTTACTTGACTGCTGTAACATACCGTTATACATGCAGAATGCATTTAGCGTCCATTTTGTCTTGTCCAGAACTTTGCACATGTTGGACAGTTGTTGATTTCCCATAATAATCACGGAATGTGGAGAAATAGTGCAAACTCAGCAACTTTGCCCAGCTGACCAAGCAGAGAACTTTCAGACGAATGGTCAACCCTCACGTTTTATCATATCAAACAAAGCCATGGATTTTAGAATTTAGTCAAATTGGGACCGTTGCCTTAGCAATTGACAATTTAAATGAAAATAGTATGCCTTTTGAGAGGTGAAAAGGTCCTCATATAACAGGAAGCTAATACCCATGAATAGAGGTTTTAGTTTTTTCTATCTGTATCAAATAGGCCACTAAGTTTATGGTATTCTGAAAAGTAATACAAATGTTTCTCTTGAATATATTTTGGACATAAGCATAAGTATTTCCCACAGTATATTTCATCATGCACAATATTTCCAAATATGTATTCAATCTCAGAATTCGGCATGATAAAAAGTCATTGTTGGAATGTTCAAGCCCTGTATCTGACTCAGGAACATGTTTTAGTCTGAACTTTTGGCCCCACCCACTTAGTCCTTTCTGTTGCTGTGATATTGCACCATGACACAAAGGCCCTTTTCCAAACCACCTCCTTCTTCCTTTTCCTACGCACTAATCCTCATTTTGCGCATTCTTGTGAAGGAGTCGCCACATTAAGTGCTGTTCCAAACGGAGCGAGGAGAAGTGGCTTATCAGCTCCTTCACATCGAGTCAGTATCTGAGCTAGTGATGGGACTTTTGGCTCTTTTATGGGCTTCGAATCTTTTGGAGCCCTACCTTTCGAAGAGCCGTTCAAAAGACTGGCTCTTTTACTGTTTATTGATATGCCAGAAGCCAGTGTGAGAACTTTTATCTACAAACTAATCAGAGAGTGTATTTACCCTTTGAAATTATGCCTAATCTAGATAAAACATTGCACTACAATAATAATAATAATTTAAAAACTAACTACTATTCGATGTTTGTGCACAAAGCTCTCACTCGTGTCGCCTGCTCTGCCTCTGTGCCATAAAGTCTGTCTAAAGCCTATGTTCTGTACTGATTCTTAGGTTGGTTCAACATTAATCTTTGTAAAAATGCATAAAAATGAGATTCAGCTGTTTTAAAAACTTAGATCGGTTCCAACTGTTCACATTAAGGAACCGCCCAAAAGAGTCGACTCTTTCCCGCACGTCACATCACTAACCCGAGCTGAGCAGCAGAGAGCAGCCCAGCATGCAAAACACACCACCTCGTGTTTCCTTGTTTATTTAAAAACGTGAATGTTTTATTTCGATGTTCAATACGGAATCACAGACTTTTAGTGATAAAAGGAAAAACAACGCTGAGATCAAATCTGCTTTTATTGGTGCTTGAAAATGATCTGAAGCTTTGACTCACATTATTCTGTAGTAGCCTTTAGGTGCAAGTGAAAATCCCCCTGTTAAGCACCCATTTATAATCTGTTTTCTCTGTGACAGTGAAACCAAAGAGTGAATAGATCCATGAGCTGCTTAACAGGTGCGTAACACCAGAGAGGAGCCAGATGTGGAGGACGCATGTTTATTGAGATGCTTATAATAGTGCCATGTAGACTTTGTAAAAGAAAGAAAAAAATATTCTGAATGAAATGTCTTTATTGTTTCAGGAAAACACCTTAAAGTTTGACCTATGTTACAGACACGATGGACAGAATGATACACATGAACAAAACAACCACTGCTCATGTGCCCCGGTGCCATTAAAAAGATGAATTTAACATGCAAATTTGATATTGGATACATATGTGGGCTGCACTTTCACAGTAAAGAGGTATGTCTTTTCCACAGGAGGAAAAAGGAAGGAGGGACTGGTTTGGAAAAGGAAGAGACACAACTTTCTAGTGTCATGTAATTGTTTCCTTTCCATGAGTAACAATGTGCCTGATCGGACGGGAAGGGTGACCTGTCAGTAGCTTCTGTGTTAATGACCTGACAGAATATTACGTAAAATGAATAGATTATTAGTTTCTCAATTTCTTTATAAATTTCTTTCTATTTAGCAGCTTTTACCGCACAATGCATGATGTAAAGCATATTTAACTTGACAAGAATACATTTAAATCATGTTTAAAACTCCAGTAAATTTTTCCTTGGTTGTCAAATCACTGGAAGGAGCAGTACCAGTATTATGAGCTAATGAGCGTGTTGCTAATGCCAACAGTTTGCATATTTGTGCTATAACCGCAGCCTGCATTGAAAGTACGGTCCACTGGAGTCATGTTAGCGGGGCATGTGTTAAAGCTTATTTTTTAAAGGAGACTTTTACGTATTTTGATTGATTGATGGATGTATGTTTGAGTAGTCCTGTACTGTCATGCGTTTTTCTGTTTCTGTTTGTACTGTCACCTATAGGGTTCAGAAATGTAGTGTAGATGTTTTAGATAAAAGCAGAGTAAATAAAAGTTGGAGGTGGCCAGGTTAGTCGCAGAGAAAAGTGCATTCTAAAAATAATGACTACTTATGATTGTGTTTCTTGTTGCGTTTAAAGCGACAGTATGTAACCTTTTAGCCAAATAACAGACTACATAAAAGCTTTTATTTATTTATTTTTATTACACTGTGCTAAAAAAAAAAAAAAAAAAAAAAAAAAAAACATGTGTCCTTACTGTGAGCGGGCTTGCAACTCCATAAACCCGACTCTTATGTGGTCTGAAGAAGAACCTACTCCTGTTGCTTGTTGGCATGGAAATGTTCCTTTGGCTATAATATTTCACAGTATGGGATAAAACGTATTTATCTTCTTGGAGAATGTCCCAAAGTATGTTTTTAACTGTGGAATCATGCAGTTGATGTACCAGCTCTCAGCATTTTAAGTGACTTGTATTTTAGATCATGATTTCAACTCATTTTTTTTTTTTTTTTTTTTCACAATAGTCAACATTATATAAGGCACATACATAGACATAACATGTACACGTGCACATTTACACACTCACGCTTCATACATACTACATACACAAATAAATATTGTACACATGTTCTATTTCTATCTAGTGACACTCAATGTTGTTTCCTCATTAGAAAAGACCATCTGGACTAGTGTTTAGTTTGAATCATGCATGTTTGAATAGTCCTGCCTACTCCACCTTATGATGTCACGAGTTGGTACCAGGAAGTGCTCATCTATAGACTTAGGATTTCGGCTGTGAATAGATTCTACAGAACCCAACAAATCACTATTACATTCTTATAAATAAATCGCTTAATATTTGCACAGTCTATGGCGTGTTTACCGTCTGTCTGTCCCACTAACCCTGTGTGAGGCGTAGAAGACAGCATACGGCGGAATGTGTCAGGGAAATGCCAAAGTGTTTCAGCTCTGTGTGAAAGTCCTTTATCACAGATGCCCTCTAATCAAAACAACATGCCGAAGGAGTAACCCAGGTCTGAACCAAGTCTGAACCAGGACTGAACCAGGGAAAAAGCATGTTTATGCCAGAAATGAACTAGGACTAAAGCAGATCCAAACCAGGACTAAAACACCAACGTGTTTCAGCTCTGTGTGAAAGTCCTTTATCATAGATGTCCTCTAATCATAACGGCATGCCGAAGGAGTAACCCCGGTCTGAACCAGGACTGAACCAGGACTAAAGTAGGTCTAAGAACTGAACTAGGACTAAACCAGGTCTTAACCAGAACTAAAGCAGATCTGAATCAGGACTAAAACCCCAACGTGTTTCAGCTATGTGTGAAAGTCCTTTATCACAGCTTCCATTTAATCAAAACAACATTCCGAAGGAGTAACCCGGGACTGAAGTAAGACTGAACTATGACTGAACTATGACTGAACCAGATCTAGGCCTGGAATGAGCCAGAGCTAAAGCCAGGTCTCAACCAGGACTAAAGGACTAAAATGCTAAAGTGTTTCAGCTTGGTCCAAAAGTCCCTTACTACAAATGCCCTCTAATCAAAAAACATGGCAAAGGAGTAACCAAGGACTAAACCTGGTCTAAACTATGACTAAGCCAGTATTAAATGAGGATCAAAAGCAGGTCAAAACCAGGACTAAAACACCAAAGTGTTTCAGCTCTGTACAAAAGTCCTTTATCACAGATCCTCTGTAATCAAAACAACATGCCAAAGGGGTAATCCGGGATTGAACCTGGACTGAACCAGGACTAAAGCAGGACTGAACTCAAACTAAGCCAGGATTAAACTAGGACTAAAACCAAGTCTAAACCAGGATTAAACCAAGGCTAAAAGCCAGCCCAAACCAGAATTATTGCTGGGTCTAAACCTGCATTAACCAAAGCCAGGTCTAAACTAGGACCTAGCCAGCAATAACCCAGGACTGAACAGTCATAAAGTAGGACTAAAGATGGGTCTAAACCAGGACTAAAGCCAAGTTTAAATTAGGACTAAAGCTAGGTCTAAATCAAGATTTAAGCCTGGTTTAAACTAGGGCCTGGCCAGTAATAGCCCAGGACTGATTTAGGACAGGTCTAAACTAGGACTAAGCCAGGACTAAACTAGAAGAAAAGCTAGGTCTAAACTAGGACCAAAGCCAAGTTTAAACCAGGACTGAAGCCAGAACCAAACCAGAACTATAGCTAGGTATAAACAAGGACCAAAGCCAGGACTAACTCAGGACTAATACCAGACTAAATCCAGGTCTAAATCAGGACTAAAGCCAGATCTAAACCTGGGTTAAAGCACGGCTGAGGCCTGGGTCCAAACCAGGGCTAAGCCAGGACTAAAGGCAAGAAGAAACCAAAACAAAACTAGAACTTGGTCAAATCTGTGAGGAAACCGCTCTGTAAAAAAATCACTGAAATCCAAATCTTGCAACAATACCTGAATCAAGAATTTTGGTCTTTCTAATCTCATATCAATATTTTTTTGCAGTGAACCTGTTGAAGCCCAGTTTATTTTTCCTATCTGCTCTTGCCCCATAGCTGTGTATTTTGTCCCGTTTTTGGCTCTCCCCCTCGGGCAGTGTGTGAGGCTGGAGAGGTGCCAGTGCAAACAGCTTGGACAAACCTGTTTGGGAACACGGTCCAGGAACACCCCCCACCCCTCTTTTTCTCACCCCCCGCTAACGTGCACTCGGCCCACTACACACGTATGTCTCTTGTTGCCATATCTACCTTATAGCTTTGACAGTATATACAGTAAACGATGGTGAATGCAAGGTTATGTGTTGAATGAAAAGTCTTGCCTAAGGACACAACTACAGATAGATAAAAAGATAGCGTTGAATTTGAACCATCAGCCGTATGCGCAATTTCCGAGTCATTGTTTGCCATATGTTTCAAATACCAAGTCTGATGGCGGATGTTGAATCTGGGAGGGCATCTGGCTGAAAAACTCGTCAAAATACTTAAGGAAAAGAAGGCTCAGGAACTATTTGATTTATATACATTCGACTTTGCCCAAGGACACAACTGTAGTACAAGATAGAGTTGAAATTGAACCTTCAATCATAGGGGGTTAAAAATGTGTGCAATTTCTGAGTGATTTTTTACCCTATGTTTCCAATACTAAGCCTAATGGAGGATGTTGAATCTGGAAGGGCATCTGGCTGAAAAAAAAACTTGCAAAATTCTTGGAAAGTGGGCTCATCAACCCTATTTCATTCATATACATTCAACTTTGCCCAAAGACACAACTATAGTACAAGATACAGTTGAATTTGAACCATCAAGCATATAGGGTATATAGTAGGCTATGTGTTCAATATCTGAGAAGGTTGAATGTGGGAGGCATCTGACTGAAAACTTGGTACAATACTTTTAAAAAGAAAGCTGATTAACTATTTGATTTATGTACATTCAAGTTTTTCTGAACACTTGGTTGTTTGGTTTTGTCTACTAGCATAAGGGTTATGGGTTAACTTCCAGACCTTGACAGCTCATATTTTTGAGTTGCTGAGTGCACTTGTGGCACTGGTCACAAATCAAATCTTCGTTTTTCATTCATTTTCTAACTTCACTTTCTAACTCCTGAATATCACTAATGGATGTGTCTCCACAACTACGGCAGGTACGGCATTGTGAAAAGGCTAAATTCATTCACTCCAGCTGCGACCTTAAGAAAATGAAATAGTCACAAGACCTATTGTGCTTGTGTCTGCTCTATAGTTACAATCTGACACCTGTGGAGCATTATGTTATAATTTGTACATTTTAAATCACAATATTCATCTAAAACGACTTAAACAAAACACTGCAGTGCTCACTGAGGTATTAGGAGTCGAATCCCGCCTGCCACTTTTTGGTATGCTGCTATAAACATCATTACAACAAATTGCCGCATGTTGGCCCCTCCTATGGATAGCTGCAGATCATGTAGCAAGTAATGGATTTTTTTTCATTTGACCCAAAATGACTATGGTACGCTGCCAAATCCAGAGCATATCGTCGATTAAGAAGATAAAATTGGAGAACGAAGTACAGAGCAGTGGGCGTGTACTGATGGAGGTGAAATATGGGGATAAATGGGACATCCTGAATGCAGACAAATAAGAATAATACAATAAAGAGATAAACAAGCTCTCAAAAGTGTTACATATCCCTGTGTATATGAGCCAAACTGCACTGCAAGGAGTTCATGCAAAAATGCAGAAAACTACTAATAAATAATGGATTTATATAGACAGATTCAACTTGTGAATAGTGAGTTGAATCTACCTTTTCTCTTAGTAAACATCTAAATACAAAGACACCATCGATCAAATAACCAATTAAAGGCCTACAGCCCTACACCTTTTACCAGCTAAATATTGTTGTTAAATAAACGTACAGACAACTTGGACCAGCACAGAATAATTCATTTGATAAAGGTGATTGATAAACTAAATGAGTATTTTAGTAGTACATATTATAGAGCTACAATATTAATTAACTCTCATTTCAAGTTTTTCTCATTCTCAGTATATGGATAGGCCTCATGTGAAAGCTCAGAACCTCTAGAATTCACTCATTCAGAGCATTAACACTGGAACTGGCAACCCAATGAGAGATGTGAGGCTCATTCCGCTTTCTGATTGGATAATCGTCCAAAACACCCCATTATAATATCTAATCCAAAGTTTTTTTGTCTGGAATAAACCAGTATAACAATTCAGTAATGTATACATCTGTATATATTTTGAAGAGTGCTGGTGCGGGTTTAATTCAGGGACACAGATAGATAGTTTAAACTGGGTGGAACTATTTAACAAAAATCTTACATACCTTTAATGTTTTGTCAACTTAAAATTAGATGAAAAACACTAAAAGCACACTGAAGCGGTCAATAAACAGCTCCTGGTTATGGTGTGATGTCACAGATATACTGGTCAAGCGCTGCTGACCTACACTGGTTGGGTTGTCCTGCTCCTATCAGAGGTCAGGAGGAGTGCATGGGTGGGTGCATGTACGTGTGTGTGGGTGTGTGTGTGAGAGAGAAGGGCGGAGGGGTCATCTTGGTCTGGAACAGTGTGATATGCAAATGTCAGGTCAACATGCCTGTCCTAAATGTAACTCTCATTTGGCAACAACAAAAGTTTCACATCCTATTTTCAGGACAAAATCGTTTCTAAAGAATTTCAAAAGAGACAATAGTAAACGAGTTAAGTTGTTTTCACATGTCAGTGCGTTATGTGGACCAACCCCAGTGCACGCTAGATTTAGCTCTGTTTACTTTACTTTCAGGTTGGCCTTGTTCATCCACACTGTGCATCATTCATCCCAAACACGCACCATGAACCATGTGAGAGTCCATCAGCTGATCGCCAAACTTATTTCTATGACAATGCGCTTCAAGCTGACAGAGCACCATCACGCTCAAAATGGTCTGTTCCACCTTGTGATGTCATGAAGTGGTAGTTTTCAAGTTAACAGCTACCTTTCCCCTTTTGTTCAGTAGAGATTGGAAAATGATTCTAGTCAAGGTATATGGAGTTTAAAAACACAGTGGAGCACTTCCTGTATTACGACATGACATCATAAGGTGGAACAGAGCGTTTTCCATTTGAGAGAAGAACTGGGTTTGTGTTAAACGTGTGAATGACTCCGGTTATGTTTTTGATGAGGAAACAACATTATAACAGATCACAAAATAGTATAATATAGTCCCTTGTTATGATATTTTATGCTAGCTAGCTGTTCCATCGTAGTGAATACATCTTTGTCATGACGCTAAATTCTCCGGCATTACAAAGCGTTTCTTCATTTGGCTGCTCAGATTTGGCACTGACTCGTCCCTGATGGTTGTTGTGCTTCTCCGTCACCTGTTCTGTTCTGTTCTGGAGGATATTATTAGAAAAACACAACTCGGGAGAAGGCTAATAACACCGCGCAATCTGTAGCGTACATCTGCGCTCGGAGTGTGAGCGGCTGCTGCTGTCAGAGCAAAGTACACGCTATAGAAAGTGAGTCATCAGAAAGAGTTATGAAAAGAGCAGACACGCCCCCTGTTATTTATTTATTATGAAGGGAATAACAATAAAGCCTTTTGTTAGCGAGAAGTTTCCACAATATGCCATACAATAGGCTACATATTAGGGGCGAAGTATTAGCATGCTAAAGATGCTATACCTGAAAAACGTAACAACACTTCCAGTTATTCCTCACCTTATGCATTCTGAGCATCCTAATTACTCACTGTGATGAGTTTATAAGCAACTAAGAGACAAGAGCGGCGTTGTCGTGATCTTAAAGCTAACAAAAACTAGCATACGGACAATAAAATGCTTTATAATTAAACGCAGACAGTGGACAGTGGACTTATTTTTACCTCCAGAGCTGTTTATACGGTTTATCTGTACTGGAGTAGAACAATTTTGCTCAAATATGTGGAAGACAATCGGGTACAGCACCTTTTATTAGCGGCTATTCATTTGTGAGTATTTTGTATGTAAAATCTTTTCTAATAATATAAATAAACAGCAATTAAAAGTATTGATGGGAAATCTCCATAGAGATGCTATTGCTTTGTCTGAAGTTTTCCACAGTATGGCAGTAAACTTATATATCTTGCATTTATTTATATATACTTTTTACTTATATTTCACTACAGAGAGCATGTATTTGTACTTTCTACTCAACTACATTTCTGAATAGGACCAAAAGTAAAAGTATATTTTATTATTAGTTGAGACCTGTTGAAAAGGTTGAGATGGGTTTTTTTTTTAAACATGTTCATAATATGAGCAAAAACAAAAATATCCAAAATGAAAACAGCTAAACAAAATCACTACATTTGAATGGGTAATTTAATAATTTTATTTAAGTAGATTTTTCATGTGATAGTTTTATTTCTACTTTTATTTATTTATTTATTTCTTCAGAATCTGTACTTTGATTTAAGTAACACAATTGTGTACTTCTTCCATCACATTGTTTATTACAGGTGTTTTCATTGGACAAAAATCCCATGAAAAGCATGTGTTCTTACTGCAGACAGGTCGGCCGTGTGCAGATATGACCTGTAACGAGGCTTCCTTTTGCCCCCTGCTTGTGTCCATGGTTGATAAGATTAATGCCATACTGTCGAACATTTAAGGCAAAGCAGCAATGTGTTCATGTAGATAAACAGGTAGCGAATTTTAAAAAAAAAAAGGAAATTGTAAATTTATCATGTTTGCCTTTTTCTTTAATTGTTTTTAATTCAATAAAAATACACTTGCCTAACAGTGATTTTTAGCTTTTCAATAAGATGCTAACTGAATTTGCGTAATCATATCTTTGCTAAACCTTATCAACACAACCAGTTATCTGCTTTTGTGCTATCACCTCACAACTGTACACGCTAAATGTTGACCGCTAGCTAACGTTTAAAGCCTGTGCCTCGCAAAGGTCAAGCACTAAATAAAAGAGGTCAGGATTTCATCTTTCTCAGCAAAGTCAGACAGACAATATGCTAATCAATAAATCCATATCTCTTTCACGTATATGCACGGGGAAGGACAATGCAGCTATTAAATCACTCTATCAAACTTAACTGTGCAGAGAAATATTAGCGCCGTTCTGGGACTCGTGAAGTCTCATTGCCGTGTTATACAATTATGGCCCTGACAAATCAAATGCTTTCAAGGTTTGTCTGTTTTGAGCAGTGACCTGCGTCTGGTGAGTGTCGCATTTCTTGATTACGCTAACGTTAGCTTATATAGACTATGGCGTTATGTGAAGTTGCTCTGGCGGTTCGGTCGAGTCCACACAATGGGTTTAGATTGCGGGTCATGCGAAATGCGCCAGGGTGACTTTTAATTTAACGCAAGCTAGTGAGTAAAAAAAATAAAACAAAACAAAAAAAACATTACAGACAAAATTGTTTATTGTTTTAGCAAGATGAAAGATGAAAAATCTACTTGAGAAACTGTTTGAAAATGTACTTCAAGAGTAAAAAGTAAAAGTTTTGAGCAGGTATCAAACTAAAATAAAAAATACTTTTACTTTTTATTCCAGTTTAAAAATGGAGTGGAGTAGAAAGTAGAGATAAGTGCTCTCAAATGTAGTGAAGTAAACATAAAAAGTATCCATTTACAAATATTTAAGTAAAGTACAGATACCTACAATGTATACTTAACTACAGTACTTTACCTCTTGTTCTTTGTTACATTCCACCACGGAATATGTGTTAATTTAAAAAAAAAAAAGTGTTTTATTTTTAGTTTTACCCTTCAAATATATTGTGAAAACAGCTCTTTCTGGGCTAATTCCACTACATTCCACACTAGGAACCCTACGGTAACACACCGTAATAGTAAAAGTAGTGTCCTTGATGTATTGACCTTATGACCTTTTGTCACTAAATGTGACTAAACCGTAGTGGTGACATTTCCGGTTAAACTGGAATCCCATACATTTCAATGGAGAATTTAAGAAAAATTGCGCCACTAATATCTGATATAAAGGAGGTTGATTTGTGTAAAATGTTCAGTGTTCATGTGCACCAACAAGTCAACACTGCACTGATTCTCTGGAGGCTTTAAAATGGCTTTGTAGTCATATAGAACTTATTTGCTGCCAAGATCAGCTGCCCCATGCAAAATAAAACAACCCAAATGATGATGCCAGCGCCCACGGCAACTTCTGGAATAAGGGGATTAAGGTGAGGCAGTCTGTGGATTAGTGCAGCGCAGCGGACATGCGTGTAGTGGAATCAGCCTGTTTAGGCATAGACTGTATAAAGAAGTGGACTAGGCAGTGTGACGTCACCCACAGCATTCGGCTCCAGACAAATCAAGCTCATCAAGGCTAGCAGCTATAGGGGCCAATTTGGAGCCATGTTTCATATTTGGAATTCCGCCAGCGAGTATCGTAGCAACCAAGGAGCCAATCTGGAGCAAAGCTGTTGAGGGCAACGCCCCTTTCCACCTGCACCGCTTGTTTAGCATGTAGGGGTCGGGCGCTTAACAACGCTGTTAATCAAACCTGTTGCTAACACTAATGGGAGCAATCTCGGGGAAAGAAGCCGCATGATTTCTCTCTTACTAATGTGCATATCTTGATTCATGGCCACAATAGCTAAATTAAAATACCAGGATTATGTAGAGAGTGTTAGTAGGAACATGTTAAAGCCAAAATGGTGAGGTGAGCAGCAGTTACGAACAGCAGCATGTTACGAGTCAATGGAGAGGGGTTGACACAGCGGCCAGCAGGTTAGCTATGTCCTTTTATATATAGAGTCAGTTTAAGTGTTTTTATCTCATGTAAGCAAAGAAGTAACACTGGTGCATGTTACTTGTTAGCATTACCGTGACGCCCAATCTCCGCTCTGGCCTCTAAAAGTTGTAAAAAGTTATTGAGGTGAATAGTTGGGATGCTAGGAATGCATCAGGAAAGCGAGGAATAAGTTTGGACCAGTGCAAACACTTCAATTCACTAGCTCTGTTTTTCATGTTTTTGAGAGTACAAATCAAAGCACAGAGAGGCATGTTTTGGATTACCACTCAGTTATCAGATCATTTGCACTGCAGGAGAGGATGATAGGCTAAATTTGCAGGATTACAAAATAGATCTCCAACAGATGAAGAAAACATTATAATAATAAAATGCTCTTAAAGGCACAGTACCTGATTATGATTGCTGTTTTAAAGTCGTCTAAATGTCTGGAGACAACCATCTCTTATTCTGAGAGCACAATAAGCATGCAGACAAAGACCTTATTTGAAGTAGATTTATTCTGAGCTGCTTTTTTACAATATATACTTATTTGGTAAGTAGTTTTAAAAACTACTTTCACTTTTGCATAGGCCTTTCAGAGTATTTTTTAAAACAGCATGGCATACTTAAATCTTTTATTTCTTCGAGTAAAAGTTTATTTTTAAAAGTGCCAAAACAGCATACTTTTACTCCTATTTGAGTAATATTTTTACCAGATTTGGTTCATTATTTAATGTTTTGTCCTTCAAATGAAATTAACTTCAAATTATAATTCAATTCAATGTTATTTATAAAGCACCTTTAAAAACAACTTCAGCTGCCCAAACTGCTTCACATAAAAAAGTTAGAAAAAAACAAATATACAGATAATACAATACATAGGCAAAGATCAATAAAACACCAAGATATCCTGTCTAGCTAGTGTTAAATGCCAGGGAGGAGAGGTGGGTTTTGAGTCTAGTTATAAACCATATGTTAAAGACTGACAGGCAGAGGGAGGCTGGTCCATGGTCTGGGCACTGACACAGAAAAGGCTCTGTCACCTCCGTCTTTGAGCCTGGCATTGGGCACAGTCAGCAGGAGTTTGTCAGCTGACCTCAGGGCTCTGGGCGAAGTGTAGGGCTCAAATAAAGAGGACCCATAGAGCGCAGACATTTAAACACAATCAAGAACATTTTGAATTGTACCCGATATGAACTAGAGAGCCTTCAGATGTTACATCCCAACAATTTGTTAAGTTTTCTCTTAAACATTACTCTTACTTGCGTACAGTGTTTGACTACTATACCCACCTCTGTTCTTTCAGGGAAACCGCAAACCTAGCGTACTTTATCTATTTATATATATATTTGTTGCAGCAGCTTTACTTACCTACCACACCTCTCCTCAGTTTCCAGCCCGCTTGGTTTCAGTCTATTTCAGATGGGGCTAATTAATCATGCATTATTGAGAGGGAGGGAGACAGCAGCACAGACCATAGCCTTTAGTCGGGTCCCAGCACAACACAAGCTGCTCTAATAATGACTGCTGGTGATGGGGCTTCAAGGGCAAAGCACCACTGTCCTTCACACCAATGCAACTGCTGCTTGCTCAAATATGCCATGTTAACAGGGCCAGAGAATAGGTTCTTACAGGCCATGGGGTAGTGGTTTGAAAATGACAGAAAAGCACTGGTGGAATGTAAGAGTGTAGTAAAATACTGTAATCAAGTACAAATTTTAGGTGGATACTTTTTACGTCACTACATTTGAGAGCAGATATCTGTACTTTAAACTCCACTCCATTTTTTCACTTACATTTTTTTGTCTGAGACCTGCTGGAAAGGCTAAAGACGTTCACAATTTGAACAAACAGAAAAGCAAAATACTTCTACTTTTTACTCTTTAAGCATATTTTTAAACAGGTATTAATACTTTTACTTAAGTAGATTTTTACTTTTAATTTAGTTATTTTTTTGCTGTGGTATCTGTAGCTTTACTTAACCCTTTAAGGACTAAGCACATTATTGACCATTACAGCTCGCCTAGACTTTTTTTTTTTCTTTTTTTCATGTTGAATCATGTTAAAGGAAGTATCAGCATGTACTGCCTTTTTCACACAATTACCTCTATTTTACATATCCATTCTTATTTTTCCTTTGACGCATCAAATAACTGACTGGGAGATTCCTGGCGGCACCTGCGCTCTCATTGGTCACCTTTGAGGGATAACGTAAGCACATAACCGTAATGACAGTAACATATTTAAAGAGCCCCATGCCTCTGTTTTGAGATCCTGTTTGAAAATTTACGTGAGAGCACAATTGGTTGCAGAGTTATGGTAATGGAAAGTCTCCAACCGCGAGTCTATCGGCTGCAATGGCATCCAACGCTATAGGGTTAGGTAACAAAGTTTAGTACTTTTTCCACCACTGCAGAAAGATAACAAACAAGACAGAACTTAAAATTTAGACATTTATTTTCACTTTGTCTTACTTTGTTTTGTTTGTTATTCACATGTTACAGTAATTATTTAGCCTGTGTCCCTCCCTGTGCCCTATTCCACATTGTGACATCATTGAGTGGTAATCCAGGAAGTACTCTGGAAATAGTAGTAATTAAGGAAGTAGTGATTTGTGCATGTTTGAGCAATCTTTAATCGCTTACTTTGAAGACACCATACTACTGATCAACTCCGGTTTTCACCTCTACCAGTACATGCCCTTTGCTCTGTACTGTACTCCAATTTTCTTAATCAATGATATACGTAGGATTTGGCAGCATCACATAGTCATTTTGGTACGAATGAAAAAAACATTTACAGCTCTCTATAGGAGGGGCTGGCAGCTCTTTGCCATGATGATGTTTGTGGAGACATCAGCTTCCACTGGGCATCGAAGTTTTCTAATGCAGAAGTCATTTTTTAAGTCATTTTAGATCCATTTTGCAACTTTAAATGTGCAAATTATGACATAATGATCCTTGCGTGTCATAGATTATAACTACAGAGCACACACAAGCACAATAGGTCTTCTTTAAAATGTTGCTTTGGATGGCTACACTTTTTTCACAAACTTACTCAAGTAAAAGTAACTGAGTATATCATTACCCACCTGTGAGTATTTGTTGCATAACAGTGTACATAGCAACGTTGCCATGGAAAGCCTGGCCAAACCTTGTGAAGTCTGGCTCTAATTGGGCAGCTGCACAAAATGAGGAAGTACCAGGAATTATAACTTCAGCCCAAAACACCATTGATATTCCTCACACTCTTCTGTCAGTCGCTCTATGAATAACTTAAAACTGTCTCTCTTACTTCATATTGCATTTGGCCCACTCATAACACCTCCAATTCTAAATTCATTTGCCTTTGGACATGGCCGTACTCTGATGAATTATGGATGGAATATTACTGTCAAAATTTTGAAATTATAGAAGGCTGTTTCTTTGAAGAGAACAAAGACAATTCATTAAGATTCTTTCCAACCAGAGATGCATGCTTTTATTATTTTGGAACAGGAATACTGTCTGTCCTTCACACAAGTAGAATAATTTGCCTATGTGATGATTGATGTGTTATTTTATTGGCAGAACAGTAAATGCAATGAATTAAATACATGAAGTGTATTTAATTTAAGTATAATTCAATCACAAATCTTATATACATTAAAATGTCATTCAAAACGATCATACCAACTTTAAGAGGGGGTATTATGCAAAATAAACTTATTGGCGCTTTCTACCATCTTATAAAGTCGTTCCCTCATTAAAAACATCCCTTGAGATGTTTTATTTGTCATATATGCATGTTTGACTAATCTAGCCATTTTACCGAACACTATTCGAGCCCTCCTTAGCAGTTACACACTCTGTGCCAAGAAGCCCCCGTCATGTATGCTCCAGCACAACAATTTAACATAAATATGAAAAGCAGGATACACAACAATATGCTACAACTTCACAAACCTGATGCAATGTGCAGTAGTTTTCAATACAGCATGCTGATTGTGTTGTGGTAGCGCCCTGAAGGGGGAGGTACTAGTGCGAACAGCTAAGGGATGGGAGATTCAGAGCATCAAAAACAAAAGTGAAACTTTTTTGTGAATCCACCATTTACAAAATAATAAAAGGTAACATGGTTATCTAAATATGTCATTTAAAAAATATGGCTAAAAATTTGACTTTGCGTCTTACACTTACGGTCCAAAAATGTTACAGTGAAATGCCAGTAAGAGGCGTTGCCTATCAGTTTTACAGTTTGAAACAGGAAGTCATGGTCCAGTTTCACTTACTAAGCTGTTTTAGATGAATATTGCAGTTTACAGAGAACAAGATGTACTTGGGGTCTGAACATAAGAGGAACAGTGTGATCGGTCTAACAGGTATCCACACCTCAAACTCTGCCCCTGCAGCCAGGTGCAAACACCTGGGTGATGTCACCAAGCACTTAAAATTTTAGTGGCCACTGGAGGCAGCTCTGTTTTAAATGTACCTTGTTTCCATTAAAATAACCAAAAAGGTCTAGAAACAGTAGACTCTGCTATTGTAACGACATAATCACAGTTTAGTGTTGAGATCCACTTTAATAACCGAGAATGAAGGGCATAAAGGTGAGTTGACTGTGAAACATGTTGCAGAAAGATATTGTGACCCAAAGTACTTCTTTGCTGTCTGGTTGTGTTTATTCTTATATATGTCTTGCTGTTGAAGTTGAAGTCTTGCTGCTTGCTGCTAACCTGTTTTTAATTTGCCAGATGGTTCTAATAATCCGAGAACATGTCGCAGTCAAAGCAAAAAAGCTCAAATGCTGACTCACTTTAAAGCTAATAGAAGCCAGGTAGTTATAATCTATGACACCCACAAATCATTATGGTATTATGTGGACATTAAATCGCAATATTCATCTAAAACAACATAATAAAAGAAACAAGTCCACGTTACAAAACCTGTGGTGCCTAATGGCAGCTGACACGCCGTAGACATCATCACGAGTTGTGCATTTCATACATGCAAGCACCCGATTTTTTTTTTTCATTTGTGCAAAAATGACTGCGCAATGCTGCTGAATCCTACATGTATCACCGGTTAAAAAAATAAAATTGGAGAATGAAGTACATACAGAGCTGTGGACATGTACCGGTGGTGGTGAAAATCAGCGCAATTACGCCTTGAATACAGCAGAACTATAAAGAGTACTCAAACATGCACAAATCACTCAAAATATAAGTTCAAAAGGGTAAATGAGAAGGGAAACAATTATAACATTGCCTAAAACCTCTGAAAAGTCGATTTTGCAGAATAGATCTGCGTTAAATACATGACTAAAACTAAAATGGCAAATATAATGTGACAAGCCGCTTTTACCACTTATTTATACTTATGGGGCAGTATTATTGGTTTTATTTGACTGTTTTATGTTCAGTTTGCACTTTTCTTCTAATGTGGCTGTAAATGGCAAATAAATAGAACCAACTGAAGAACGGATTTTATTATAGTAATAACACCAACCTGCAACTTTTCTTAGCACCAACCTGCAACATCCTTATTTTCCAATTAATAAATAAAAAGCAATTTACAAATACCTCAAAACAGCAACAAAAAAATAATAATTTTTTAAAAGTAAATAAATGTGCATCTCATAACCGTAGGTGAGGGTGCTATATGCTATATCCTATAACCTGGTACCATACATCTTTCCTGTTTTTTTAGGTCAATGTAATGTTGTGCACTGTTCCTGTCTAAATAAAAGCATACCATACCAACAGGACAACATCAGATAAAATAATTAAACTTTAAATGAGTTTGTATTGGTGGAACACAGCGGTTTAAGTTAACAAGAAGAAGTGCCGGTGCCCTAATTTTCCATCGTCTGCAATGATAACATAAGTAAAAGTGACGTGTTTTACTCACAACCACTGTATTTAAACACTATGTGACCTCATTTCGGGTCTAATCTTGAAAACATTCAAACACATTTATCTGAAACAAAAGATATTGGTCTGACTGGAATAATAATGTAAAATAAGACTAAAATATAATCCTCACTACAGGGTTATTTAGTCAGAACCAGCATCCATTCTCCTCTGCTCCTCTCTCCTCTACTCCCCTCTTCTCTACTCCTCTATCTTCTACTCTACCTCTACTTTTCTCTCCTCACTGTGTCTCCTCTCTCCTCTGCTCTTCCCTCCTCTTCTTCTCTCTCCTTGCTGTATCCTCTCTCCTTTGTTCCTCTCTTCTCTGCTCCTCTCTCTTTGCTGTGTCTTCTCTGTTCCTCTCCTTTCTCCTCTTCTCCGCTCTTTTCTGCTCCTCTCTCCTCTACTCCCCTTTTCTCTTTTCCTCAGCTCCCCTCTCCTCTACTCTTCCCTCCTGTACTCTCTCTACTCGCTGTGTTTCCTCTGTGGCCCGGGCTACTTCACCTATTTTCTGCAGAATCGAGGAGAGGAATCAAGGAGAAGTAGGCAAGGAAAGAGAAATGAGGTGCTGCAATGTCTCTCTGCTGTCCTGGAAACGCTTCGGGAGGAAGCATGTGTGGAAGGGGAAGTTTGAGCATCCTGGCTTAGACTGCTGAATCTGCGTTCCAAGCAATTAAAAGCAGAAGACTATGACTGGATGAACAAATGTGAATCTGTGCGGTAAAATTATAATGTTATGACTCATGTATTCCAACAAATATGACTCTGAAAGTTATAGACACAGATTTGTTTCTTATTATATTACATAACAAGCAGTTTTGCAGTAATGATATAAAACTGATAACCTACCTCTGACTGAACCAGATTTACAGGGGGGAAAAAAAAATGAGTTAAATGGCTCATAATATGCTATTTTCTGATCTATGTTATAATGTTGTTTCCTCATCAAAAACATACCTGGAACTGTGTTTTGTTTCATTCACACATGTTAAACACACCCTGCATATTTAGGCATTGCTCTATCAAACTGAAAACACTCTGTCCCACCTTGTGATGTCATGTGGTAAAAATGGAAGTGCTCCACTGTGTTTTTAAGCTCCATACACCTTCACTAGAATCATTTGGATGATTTCAGCCCTGGAATTGTTAGTCTCTACTGAGCAAAAGGTAAAAGGTAGCTTTTAAATGGAAAACTACTACCACTGCATGACATCACAAGGTGGAACAGAGCATTTTGAGCTTTGCAGACGTGGACAGACTAATAATAAAGGTGTGAATGAAACAAAACACAACTTCAGGTCTGTTTTTGAGGAGGTAATAACATGGTTTAAAGCTCACATGAATCAATTTTGTGTAATATAGGACCTTTAATCATGTTTGCGTATAAGTTAGTATTTTTGCTATACATGTCTATATGGGTCATCCCTGGTCAGTAACACTAATACTGCTTTTGAGGATGAACTCAAAGTCCTCGTCAAGCTCGTCACTTTGTCAAAATAGTCTGACCTCTGACTTCTGACCGCATGACACTTCGCGACAGAGGCCCAGCTTAAATGATGCCGTCGTGCGTAGTATTTAGGGAATTGCTGAAAGACCTCACCTGCCTGTGGATAACTGGAGTTCCTGAAGCGTAACGAGCCAACCATACGTGACGTGGATCTGGTTACACCACCATCTCGCCTAGCATGAGGCGTGGAAGTGGTCAAACGGATCGCTCCCTGCCTGATGTGTCTCGTGACCTGCTAAAACGTGAGCAGGCCTAGCAAACGACACGCATTTGGTAACACAATATGTTGTTGTTTTTCTGCGCTGGCTAATTGGATGCTAATTGCTTCTAGTGTCTCTAGCTGAGGACATTCATCAGAGGATGTCAACTCACTGGCACTAACAGATGGAGGGAAGCTAGCCAGATGAGTGTCAATGCAAAGTAGGGTAGGTGCTTTTCACTAGGCTAAATATAACATTTTAGGAGAGAGTAAACAACTATGAGCATTCTTACTTTAAAGAAGGGGTATTATGCAAAATGCTTTTTACCATGTTATGACATTGTTTTCTCATGAAAAACATGCTTATGCCTAAGAGCTGATGTCCTCTACGCATGTTTCAGTAATTTAGTGATCGCTCCTGGGCCCTATTCGAACCCTACTTACAGGTGTGACAGATTCTGTCCAATGCCAATGTCCAATACCCATAAGCCTATGTCATCCATGCTCCCCACAACAATTCTCCATAAAATGATACAAAACTACACAGCAACTTGACAAACTTGATGCGATGCACAGTATTTTATTAGTGGGATGCACACTGATTATGTTGTAATAGCTTGTCAAAAACTAAACTGAAACTTATAAAATCATGTCAATATGTTGTTTTCGGTGAATATAGCATTTTTAAAACAATAAAAGGTAACACAGAGATCTAAATATATTATGTGTTCACTATCCCATAGAAGTAAAATTTTTCAGATTGGTTTAAAAATGTAGATTGTGATTTCTTCTTCTGAATTGTATCTCTGTAACAAAAAGAATTTCATTTTGGGGATAGATATAAATGAGTGTGATTTTGATTCTGAAGTGTTGTCTGAAGATGGTGCCAAACTGTGCAATCTTATTTGTTGTTCGTGGCTAGTGGTTTTCCAATTTCAATCAAAACTGTAATTTGCCAGTATTTTCGTCACAAACTAAATCATTATATTCAGCAGATTGTTATTGTGTCTGACCATAAACATAGACATGCAGCTGTCATCATGAGTCCATTCCATCTTTAACTAAGGAAAAAAAAAAAAAAAGACTGTGTGTACATGTATGTATAAATGTATATAGTAATGTATAGGGGTTTATGAATACATACATAGTGTTCAAGTATATATATATATTTTATGGAATAGGTGTGTATATGTATGTATGCATATATGCATGGAAGTTTTTGTATCTAGTTTATGTATTTTGTAAGCGTATGTGCACATACACAAAAAACAAATATGAAATATTTTGATCTTGTACATGTGGAGGGATATTTATTGTTTTTGTCCTGTTTTTTTTTATTATGTAAACAATAAAAATTTGATCACAAAAAAATTAGTCCATTCCATCAGCTATGTGCCTTAGGAGGGGTCCACCTATATATAAAACATGCAGACAGAGGACACATACAAGTTTTTCTCATTCTAAGTATATGGACAGGCCATGCCCCATGGGAAAGCTCAGAACCTCCAGAATCCACTCACTGAGCTGCAGAGGCTGCACTAGCTATATATATATATAATATATATATATATATAGGATACATATATATATATATATTATAATTATTATATATATAAAAAAAAATATATACAGACATTATTTTTGGAAAGAAAAAAACTAAAATGGAGCAGGATACACGAATGTATTCAATTATTAGAAAAAAAAAACAACAAAAGAAAAACTTCCTCAGACCTTCATACACATGTGTATGAAGGTCTGAGGAATGTGTATGGAGTGCTTCAGGTGGAGCTCCATCCCCCAGGAAGCCCAAGCAGACTGAGCCAGTCCAAGCAGCATCACCTTTATTTAAACTAGACCTATGGTAATGGTCAGTTTTAAGGCTCACTTCAACATTTATTAAAAAGCCTGAACCCAATTTGAATTTGCC
This sequence comes from Periophthalmus modestus, assembly GCA_019594935.1. Lineage (NCBI taxonomy): Eukaryota > Metazoa > Chordata > Actinopteri > Gobiiformes > Gobiidae > Periophthalmus > Periophthalmus modestus. The sequence continues at coordinate 98,193 of JAIEZT010000137.1, forward strand.
CTTATCAAGATACTGTTAATTATAATGTATTCATTTTTATATAGGGTTTTCTCAGGTATTAACTAATACAGGAGCTATTGACATGTCGTCCAATCAGGTTTCTAAGAATCTTCTTTTTGGTTTATTGGCAGGTAACACTTAGCAAATTAGGTGCATTTCGACCAACTACTGCGGTTTCATCAAACACCAAGGCAAACAAATCAGCAAAATGACTGCTCTCAAAGGGCCAGATGTAAAATAGATCTAACTACTTTTTTAACTTGTTAATTAGCTGTTTCTGTATTTATTACTTATTCAAGTTACAAATGTTGAATATGCATTTGCCTAGATGTAAAAATATGGCTGTGTAACTGCATCTCTCCTGATAAAATTACATTTTAAAACCATCATACCTTTTAGCTTACCCTGTCAAGGACCAGATAAAATGATGTGGAGGGCAACATTTGGCCTGCGGGCCTTGAGTTTGACACATGTGACCTGCAGTGTTGGAGTGTAAAACAAAAAACTTAATGATGGGATTTGAGAGCTGTAAGGAACCAACTGCATGACACTATCCCAGACAGCTGTTTCTGTGTCGTGGTGCAGTATCACAGAAAAGACTAGGTAGGCAGGCTAAAAGTTCAAACTAAAACATGTTAGTGACTCATTGTTTGATATCTGGTACCGGCCCTTTAACACCATTGCAGTTAATTAAAAGCGTTTCCTTTGGTCTAGTCTGGCGCAGCTGTGAGTAAGCGTTGACGTGCAGCCTTAACCCGCCGCCTCAGCTCCTCACATTTGCCATAAAAGATGTTTTACTTGGGCAATAAAGCTGCCACGTGCAGAGAGGCCTGACTCTCTAATCGCTCAGCCCAGCCACAGCCAAGCTCCACACGTTAATGAGAATATGATGGATCACATGGGACGTAATTGAAATTGATTCATCATGGGAGAGAGGGAAGTTCATCTCAGCAGGAGTTCTGGAGGGTACAGTCGGACACTTCCAGATCCCAAAGGAGTGGATGCGTCAATATTTTTAGTGAGATGTATGTCCGTTCATTCGGATCAACACTCCCGATTTAAGGTCAAAAGTTGGGACTGCTGAACCATTGTTTTTTCTGTAGTTTTCGTAATAAACTATGACATACAGTACGTCAATCGTTATTTTACATTTAGTTAATTATAAATTGCAATATTGATTCAAAATGTCTTTATAATAGATAGAGCTCCATTGACTTCCTGCTCAAATCAAGAGGGATCTGGCTGCAGATCTTGAACCCGAGGACCCGACCCCCAGACCTCTGCCAGGAGGACCTTCACGTGACTCACCCCAATCTGCAAGCCAGCCATGCCTAAAGACCACCAAAGTCCACTGCTCTGTAGGACAATGAAGCATTACTCAAACATGCATAAGTCAGTTATATATAATACAACTTTGAGTAGGACAATGACGGGGGAAGGTCTATAGAGATCACATGGTTAGAGGCTTTTAAAAAACAATTTTGCATAGTACTGATACTTAAAACTATAATACTGACTGCTTAAAATGTACATGGCTAAATAGTACCTGGAGGACTGAAAAGAAATGTAGAGATCTAAAAAGGTTATCTGGTCTTACATGTGGCCCTTGTCTTTATTTCAGAATTATTTCAAATGTAATGCTCCCTCTCTGGCTTTGGGCTTATGTCATTGGATGTGGATTGAAACTGGAGGATTTCCTGGATTTTTTAGCCTGTTGATGTACCCAAACACATCTGGCCCCTCTAGCTGGGCTGGCCTCTCTTCAGGCAGTAGGGGGGAGGCTGGTCTAGTAAGGACAAGCCCAGGGAGAGGTGTAATCCAGAGAGCCAGCGGAGGAGACAACCAGGCAGATGGTGCTCACATCACACAGAGACGCAAGAGCAGATTTGTAATGCTTAGGAGCTTATCTAAGGGCACAGGGGTAGTACTAGTCTAGCTTGCTACTATGTGGTCTGAAAGTGCTCATATCTTGATAAGAACTGCTAGTAATTCATGAACCCCAGTTGTGGTTTTAAAGTCTATAGACCTACGCTAGACAAATTTTTATCAATTTCAGTGCTAGGAAGAATTGTTTTTACCTTAACTCCCAATGCATTATGCTTTGTTCTGCTGACAATTTATATAGACATAGGGCAAAAGCTCAGTTAGGACGACAGTAGCTAAGTTGTTAGAGTTTGTCCACTGATCTGAACGTTGGCAATTTGAATCCTGCTCTCACGATAAAACATCATAGGTAGAGCGATCAGATCCACTGACCCACGGGTTGGCAGTGCAATTCCAGCTCCCACAGATGAGTGCTATCATTGTGTCTTTGGGCAAGACACTTAACCCCCTGTTTCTGCGTATACTGGTGCATGTGTGAATGTCTAAGTGGTTCCTTGATGTAAAGTGCTCTGAGTGTCTTGAAGGTGGAAAAGTGCCCGATGAGGTTCCTCTGGTCTTGTATTAATTTATTTTAATAGATTATTTTTCCAGACCAAGGCTTAGTTTGTTGGTCTTCCTTAGTGTGGTCACGTGATGTTGCAAAAATCAGGTACATAGTCTTTACATGTAATACCAGTGCTCAGGTGTTAAAAAGCAGTTCTGAAGGCCTACACAAAAAATGCTAATTGTAAAGTGCAATATTAAATGTAAAACTATAAGAAAAGGTTGTATTTTTCATGGTGAAATTTGCACATGAAAAGCTCATTCATTACCTCCTTTTTGATGACAGGCATAAAAATCACACCTTTTCACTGCAGCTATTCAAAATGGGAACAGTTGCATAAGACCACAGGCCCCCACTTACCCAGAGCACCATTTGCATCAAAGTCTAAGGTCTTTATTAACGTTTTATTATTTTGACCATGCATTTTGATCACAAGTCCAAACACTCAATGCATCTCAATGTGATTACTGTTAATATAATAAAGTAATTATGAGAGAAGCAAGTGGCGGACCTTCCCCCAGAAATGGAAATGGCCTCTGCACAGATCTGACCTGTAACTTGACCCGCTTCATTTGTTTGTGTCTATTTAGATAGATAAAATTAATGCCAACATCCTAGGTAAATCAAACATGATCGTCCAACCAGATTTGTTTATTTCAGTTACACATGTGAAACAAAGAAGCTCATTTGTCATCCATCCATCCATCTTCTTCTCCTTATCCAGGCCAGGTTGTGGGGGCAGCAGTCTAAGCAGGGACTTCCAGACTTCTCTCACCCCACACACTTTTTCCAGCTCTTCCAGTGGGACCCCAAGGTGTTCCTAGGCCAGCTGAGAGACATAGTTCCTCCACATGTCCTGGGCCTCCCAGTGGGACATGCTCGGAACACCTCCCCAGGGAGGCATCTGGAACCAAGTCACTTTAGCTGGATCCTCTTGATATGGAAGAGCACCTTTTGATTCAGCTCCTTCTTCACCACAATAGTCTGCAGTGATACAGTTGCTGACCCATGTTGCCTGTCAATCTCATGCTCCAAACTTCCCTCTCTTGTGAGCAAGACCCTGAGATACGTGAACTCCTCCACTTGAGGCAGGGACTCTCCACCCACCTAGATAGGGCAAGCCACTTTTTTCTGGTCGAGAATCATGGCTTCAGGTTTAGAGGAGCAAATTTTCATCCCAGTCACTTCACATTCAGCTGCATCATCAGGACAGCGTCATCTGCAAACACCAGAGATGAAATTCTGTGATCCCTGAAACCAGCCCCTGACTGCGCTTAGGAATTCTGACCATAAAAACAATGAACAGAACCGGTGACAAAAAGTAGCCCTGGTGAAGACCAACATGCCCTGGGAACAGATCTGACTTACTGCCAACAACACAGCTCCATTTGGACTTGAACCCTTGAGCACCCGATGGAAGGTATAGAGCTGGTCCAGTGGTCCACATCCAAGACCATGCTACTCCTCTTGAATCTGCATTTTCATCAGCATAGACCTTATCAGGGCGACCGACGAGTGTGATTCTACTGTAGTTGGAACAGAGGGACCGCCACCTCGGTGAGCATCGACCCCTACCACTTAAGGGTGGCTTTTACGGAGGGGTCATTGGTCACCTATGATTTACTAACAAAATTACATTTTTCTTACCTCATGAGCTTCGCTCATTGATTCTGCAGAAATCTGCAATGTTTTTTGGTCTTTTTCCTACATAAGCAACCATATTTGTTTTGATACAGACAAACCATGTGCGTCCCTGATTGACTAATCCACCTGTCAATCGTGGCAATCTGAACATTTTCGTAATATATTGGTTTGTATATTCTGGATTCTGGGCCATAAGTTACATGGTGCACCTTTAAAGGCCCTTTACCCAATTTATGTAAGTATTTGAGCAAAATTTGTCCTGCTCCAGAACAGATACATTGTATAAGGAGCTCTTGAGGTCAAAATACGTTGTCTGCATGCTGTATGAAGCTAATTAAAAAAGTGTTTTGTTGTTAGCATTCTAGTTGTTGATTACTTTACTGTTACTCAAAACTCCACTCTGGTCTCTGAAAGCTGAGAATAATTAGAATTGTTGAAATGCATAAGGTAAGTGAGGAATAACTTTGGACCACCACAAACTATTTAAAATGAACTAGTTTTGTTTTTCACATTTTTAAGACAGTAAAAATTAGATACAGCACCTTTAACTGCTGTCTTTCTTTTTGCTTGTGTTTGGTTTGTTATTCCTTTGTGTGATTCGCTGTTTCTAACAGATGAAATCATGTCCAAAGTTGTATTTTCTGTTTGACTTGGTTTGAGTGCTAATATTGAATTCATACCTGGATACAGACAGAGCCAGTGCGATGCCTCGGTTTTCATTCATAATTTATATGTCTTCCAACTCCAACTTTTCTCGGTTTTTACAAAAGTTACATGGAGACAGCAAATTGAAAAATGGGATAGCTTATGACATGACGTTAATATGACTATACATGCCTAGTTGGGTGCTGTGATGCTATATAGAGGTATTCTGTTTTAGAACTCAGCACTACTTCCTGTATTTTTGTACAACTTTTTTTCCACTTACCTTTATTAAACTACTACAGGTACTATCCCATCAAACCAAGTCAGAATTCGAAGAACATGGAAACCTGCCAAGCTCTTAAAATTTTAGGCTACTTGTGTGAGTAGTTTTTCAGACACCATACTTTTACACCTAATTTATTTGACAGTGTTACAGTACTCTTACTTGATTTTAAGTTTTTGCAGAAAGCTCCAAAAATGTATTTTGCATAATACTTCCTTGCATACCTTGTATAAACACGACAACTGTTGTTAGCCTCATTTAAATTGCTTCCCACTTCCTCTCTGTTGCCACATTATTTTGAGATATAAAGTATGCAATAAAAATATACCAAAAGTTTTGTCATTCAGCTCGATGTTTAAGTGGTCCAGGAAAAGAGCGACATTGGTAACAAGGCTAACACTAAATGCGACACTGCAGTAGGGATAATTAAGTGACGAAATGACAGCGCTCTCTTTTCCCAGCCGTCAGTGAAGGCCGTGCTGTAATTGGATGAAGAGTGCATTTGCAGACTTGATACAAATGTTCAGGGAAACTTCAAAGAAGTGTCTGCTAATTTCAAATGAACACGGCGAAACAAAAGACAAATCATTTCACGGTGCTAACTTCACGGTGACAGCTCTTTCCACCTGTCAAGTTTAATGAAGAAGTTACAGCGAGGGAGTTATTTTTGGGAGTAAACATTATGGGAAAACACTGGCCCTCAACAACTTTTTAATACATTTGTCAACTATTAGCTATAAGTGTTGTTTTATATTATGCAAGCTATACTGACGGCTTAGAGCTATGTTACAATCTTTTCCCAAAATCAAAAGGATATCTTGTGTTTTGTTCCATTTGCATAATTTTGAGTGAATCCTGCATGTGTAGTCCTGGTAGTTTACCAAAGCTCCCTACACCTTCGTCGTTGCCCAGGATCCAGAGCACACATTTCTCCAATACTTTACAAAATCTGACTCTGATCATCGATGAATCATCTAGTTTTCAGATGACTGACAGGTGGGTTAGCCAATCGGGGACATGCATAGTCTGTCTGTATCAACTGCAGCTTATGAGAAAAAAAGAAAAGGAAAAAATATCTCAGGGGCCTAAAAAACATTGTAAATTTCTGCAGAATCAATGAGCGAAGCACAAAAGAAGTTTGATTTTGTTCACAATGATGGATGTTCAATGGGCTCCTTCCTTTCACATGCCTCACTGAAATAAACTAATCTGATTGGACGATCATGTTTGGTTCTGGCTTCACTCACGACAGAGGGAATGGGTACCAGACTGATATTCCTCTGCATAAAAAAATACAGCGATATCTGTCTGGCCAGGAGTAATAGGGCACATTACAGCTGCAAAGCACGACAGAATTCCCTCCACATTTCAGTTGAATTCTTTTAGATCCACCAAAAGTCTCAGTCTCAGGTTTTAGTATTTCAGTCTACAGTCTGGGGGCACGTGGAGCTGGAGAGCGGGGGCAAAGCACAGGGAGGCAGAAGGCCGACACAGAATTTGGACAAGTGATATGGAGCATGTTAAAATCCTTCAGTTCTGCTGTAAGCAATCTAATAATGAATAATATTCCTGTTTCACTCTCTAAATGCACAATAACATAAGAGATTGCAAGCAGGTGCCCATGCTACTCAACCATATCATCACACACTTTTATAGGACCTGGGTCCCATGTCTCGCCCAAACTACACCAGTGACCATGAACATTCGACTCCTTACACCTGATTCTATGGTACAACATACAGACTCACTTTGTTTTAGTGACACCAATTGTCAACCATTTTGTTTGGAGTCTTATTTTACATTTTCTATTAGCAAGGTCAAAGAGCACGAGAAACAGATTGTGTGTTTCGAGCTACAAGACGAACAGGGCAAGTAAGGTTAATGCTAAACATGCTAAAGCTAATCCGTCTCATCACATAATAAGGATGTCCCAGGGTCTCCAGTTTGGGCTCACCCAGTAATCCCTCACCTCGAGGACTCTCTGTCATTGAGGAAGATCTCACAAGTAGGTCAGCTCCATTTTTAGTCTGAAGATGTTCTTCTGACCTTTGACCCAAGGCAATGCTGACCGCCGCTCCCAAACCGTAAATCTAGTCTCTTCAGAAACTCGAACTCCTGACCACTTGGTAGGTCCCCCACGTGTCCCCTGGTGTTGCAAACATGAGAGCAGTGTGATCACTAACTACAGGACATGTCTAAGTGTAAATAATGGTGACACATATAGGATGGATGCCACACAAAAACATACACCTGTTGCTATGCTGGGAGTTTGAAAAGGAACATTTGATTTGATTGATGGGCAAATCCGGGTCAAGATATTTTTCAATGACTACGGACAATACAACGAAAATTTTACTGTATATTTACTATTACTGACACTGACACCACAAACATCAGTGATATCTTAAAATTAATTTTCATCTAGGCCTTAATTCAGAATTGTTTTAATTCATCACCAAGGGGAAATTCTATAATGATTAATTGTCTAATACTTCACCATTCTTCTTGGTATATGATCAGATTTATGATATCAAACTTTCTGAATGATAAGTTAAAGATCATGTGACTGATAAAAAGCGCCTTACATTTAGGTTTATTTTTATAGCTGGCATTCAAATGACTTAATTTTGTTGATAGGTTGTTTTGCCGTGACATCATGGTTTGGGGGATCCAACACATACCTCTATCGTGGAATGTTCAGCTGTTACCATGGTGACACAATGCATACATTAGCAAAAGCTGTGGAAAAGCTCAAGAAGAAACACAAAATGGATTTAACCCCCATACATGCCCACTGCTCTCTACTTACTTCGTTGGCAGCGTTGTCATTGTTATTGTCATTTTGGTACAAAAAAATGATATGATACAAAATAAAATACAGCAGACATGAGTTTATAGACTGTAGTACTCGCTAGGGTGATCTACAGCTATCCATAAGAGGTGCCGACAGCCACACTGCTCTTTGTTGTGATGACGTTTATGGTAACGTCAGCTCCCATTGGGCACTGCACTTTTCGTGGACTTATTTCTTTTATTAAGTTGTTGTAGATTAATATAATATATAATAATATAATTTTACATGTGGGATGAATGGCCAAAACAAACCCTGGTAAAAGCAGTGAATGTTAGCAGCAGTTTGCGAGTATGATAACTTCAAACAGCAAGAAATAAACTTTTCCCTAGCCCAGCAAACTATAATATAAAAGTGAGTGTAATGTGTTGACTTGTCTACAGTGGGTCCGTGTATCTCGGCTGCAGTCTCGTGTTTGTTTACGCACAGCACAGCTCAGCTCTCCACTCCCCAAAGTCCACATTAACACATGAATGAGCCGCAAATGACAATTACAGCCCCGGTGTGATTACAACGCACTGTCTGCCTCCCCTCCACCACTCCACCGTCTCCACTTTCAATAGCATCAAGATGAAAGCAGCGGGGTGAGCGGAAGGGAGCTATTCTGAGCTTAAGGGCCGGTGTGTGCGTCAGGGGTGTCCAGGCTCTCCTTATTTTTGCTTAACAACACTAATGGTAATGGGCTGTGGTGTCTAAAGCTCACATGCAGGAGTGTAATGTACCTAGTCCATTACATAGGCCGATCTAGTTTAAATGTGTGTATAAAGCAAAGAGTAAACAACCATAATGATATAACATTGTTTTAATGCCCAGGGTACAGAAATACATGGAGTTGTATTTTGTTTTTGTCGCACTTGATTGGTTAATCCTGTTTAGTACGTCCGCTACCTCTAAGCACTAAATGAGCGATTTTGAATTTCCCAGGATTGTTATGTCACTGGTAAAAGTCCATAAACCAAAATCTGAGCATTTTTGCCATCGTAGTGTGTATATTACAACGGTATGCTTCTGTTAGCATGTTGGAAAACACTGATAACCCTAGTTGTTGTTTGATTATTCAATAGTAATTCCCTCTGCTGCTAGTTGATGGCATTTAACATCACTTCCCAGTTTTGCAAGCACATATGGTCTATTGTCAGAAGATTTTTTTTTTACCTTATTAAACATCTTTGTAAGTCTTCGAGATTGTTAAATGCGTATTTTCAGGGTGTTTGAAGCATCGTCTGATTCTCCTCTGGGCAGAAAACCAGCCTTGCAATATGGCTGACTTGACCCGAAGAGAATTCTACTGGGAAACCCTGACTCTTTTATATTTGGCAACCTTTTATGTGCTTTATATGATTATACTGCCTTTTTTAGTACAAAAACAATGCTTTTAAATCTGTTCCCTGACAGTGTATTCTCATCAAGGAGCTGTAGGGGGAGCTCTATCACCGAAATTCAGTTTTAAGTTCTAAACATGCAAATAATACATATGTCCTTTTTGTCCTTGTTTTTTGTAAATATTTTGTGGTGATTAATTACACTTTGGGTCTGCACTGGAAACCTGAGCTCTGTTCTGTTCCTCATTTAAGGCTGCTATCCAGGCCGTTACAAGGAGGAACAAGATGTGGGGTATGTTAAGAAGGAGAAGATAGAGGGGGAAGAGGAGGAGAGCATCAGACGGGAGCATAAATCATCTATATGAGACACATGAATCTGTAAGCAGAATTATGGGATGTAGTTTCGCCATCAGCAGCTTCAGTGTGTACCTCAGTGAAGAGAGGTAATGTGAGAGGAGCTGCATCATCAGTCTGGGTTTAGTACTCCGGCAAGTTTACAAATGTGATGGTTTATTTTGCACAAAAACACATTTTTAACAATAAGGGAAAGATACAGTTATGATTTTAAGTAAAAGTTGAAATCACACCTTTTTATGTTCTAAGTATGTAAACTCCGCAAGTAATATATTTGACTTTTTCCAGAAATCACCAGACTAATTCAAAACATTTCTTCCATCAAATCGAGTTCAATACCGCTGTATGCTTTCATTAAAATGTCTGTGCATGCTTTTCATGTAGATTAATTGTTTTCCCTCTGGTAATTCCCTCTGTTGCCAGAAATTGGCAAGCTGCACCAGATCAGATCAGAGTATGGGGAAGACTGAAGCTGTGAAATGCTGTATTGTTCTTTAATTTTCTATAATTTTAAGTTCTAAATCATCTAATGCCAAAGCAAAGGTACCCGGACGCACATCTACAGGCCAATAACAATAAAAGTGATGCATAATATTTGTTCTTTAAATACATTATGCAATTCTGGTAAAAACATTAACACTTAAGCATTTATAATACACAAATAAGCTAAAGGCTGTATAAATTACATTTTATATATTGTTGCTGATATGCTTACAACACTTAAAATACATATGTTTTTGTTTTTCTTCCATTTTAGTGTTAATCACTTATATGTAGCAAACTTGTCCACTGACTTCCACTTTAAAACTGCAGAAAGAAGGTGATTCTCCTTTATGCTGTTATTGCTGTTATTTTTACAAAAGTGAGAGTTTGTGGTCAACTTGAGATTAATTTGTGGTATAAGCAGATATCAGTTATGGGCCACAGCTGCAGGCCGTATACTGGTTATCTGCTCAAAAACGCAAGGTCTTGGTTGGAGATAATTCCTTGCAAATGACAACTGCGATATGCTGCCTGCTGTTTTAGTAGTGAGGCATTCACCGGTTCGCCCAAAGCTCAGTAGTTTTATTCTATCACAGTTCAAACCAGTGCACCAATCTGTGTCCGGTGTCCTTGGGTCCTCGGTGTGAATGTGGTGTGAGATTGGTCAGTTGGGACCATTATCTATAACACAGCTTTCAGAATAAAACAATGTGTACTAGAATACTGCGTCATAACATTGTACATTGTCTTATTCTGTCAGTGAAACAAGACTATCTTTGCTCTTTACAGCATATCAAAACATGACTAAAACAAAAAAAACACAGTAAGACAGCCTTGTGGACATGTTTGACTGATTCAACCAAGGAAAATGTCCCTAAGCATCTCTTCGTTACCCAAAGTGTCCCCTCTCTGTCAGCTCCCATAATCCTCAGCCTGCAGCGGATGGGACGAATCTGACTTCCGGAACTTTTCCATTGACCTGCGAGGGATTTGAGATTAGGAACAGATGTGAGAATGCCTGTAATCCCGCTACAGTGTGTATTTAATAGCATGGACTCCAGGATAATGTGGTGATGGTTAGTTGGGTCTTATGCAATAGATTGTTACACAGGAGGCTATAGGCAGATCGCACACTCCCACATATGCAGTGTGGATGAGGTTAATGCATTATGACCAATTGCCAAGTCGGCCTACACGCAAACCTCAAATAGAAACGACAATGTGCATAGGCCTAAAGATACGGCGATAGTGTTGTATTTGTAAAACATTAAAAAAAATAAATTGCATAACATCTAAACTAAAATTAGATTATGTTAGTTGAGAAATTTGATGCAACATTCAACCCGTACCAGCATCTTATCTGGCAACGCTTGTAACCACTGTAATACCTTTAAAGGGCCTGTACTCCAGTCCTTTCCAGGTATCTGAGCACAATTTTTCTTGCCTCAGTACAGATATATTGTATAAGCAGTTCTTGACATCAAAATAAGTCTTCTGTGTACTGTCTCTATCTAATTATAAAACATTTAATGCAGGGTTTGCATGTTACTGCTTGTTAGTATTGCTGTGACTGCAAAACTCCACATTGGCCTCTTAAAGTTGTGAAAAACACTTATAAACTCATCATGATGAATAATTAGCATAAAGTAAGTGAGGAATGACTTTGGACCACTGGAAACTGTTTAAAATTAACTAGTTGTTTTTCACATTCACAAGACGTGTATCAGTTAAATTTCTTGTAGACCAAACAATGCACATTACCCTGGCAAGGCATCACAAAAATGCTGGTAAATAAAGGGCTTGTACCTGGTTTTCTTCATGTGCTAAAGTAAATCTTGCCCCAGTACAGATATATTGCAAAATCAGTTCTTGTGGTCAAAATGAGACAGGTGTATGTAGTCTGCATCTAATTATGAAGTGTTTTTTTAATCATCCGCAAACCAGGAAGTAAGGCTGGTGCTAGTTTTTTGTCAGCATTACGGTGACAGCAAAAGTCATTTCTGTTGTCTGAAAGTTGTGAAATGTGATTATAAACTCACAATATTCAGAGCCTCCAGAATTCACTCACAGAGCTGCAGAGGCTGCACTAGCACTGATTAATGGCAGGTGCTGGGGGTTAGGTAGTGACCATTCAGATCAGGTTTTAGGTTTAAACCAACTGACTTTCAGCATTGAAACTGGCAACCCAAATGGGAGATTCATTTGAGGCTCATTCTGCTTTCTGATTGGATAATCATCTTCAGAACCAAAACACCAAATTATAGCATGAAGAGCTTGGCCATCATGTCCATTGTTTATGTAATAAAGGCTGTGTAGAAAAAGCTATATTTGATTTGCACATAATTGTGCCTGGCCCCTGGGGACATACATAAGTATGAAATCTAAAATAGAAAATATACTTATGTGCTACTGCATATTAATTATACTTGCTCTAGTACTAGTACTTGAGCTAGTACTTGATTTGAACTACACGTAGCAAAAATGTTACGTGGTGTAATGTGAAGCATGCTTTATCTGTCTATTTAAAAAAAAAAACAAAAAAAAAAAAAACATTGCATAAACAGAACTATGTCACCAGTCAAATGCAAGTTGTTATGGTCTAACACATCTTCTATTTAAACACCTATTATCTTTCATGTCTTACTAATATTGGTGAAGGGAGTTGTATTTATAACAGAATATTCCACTATGAGAAAAAGTGGGCCTTTATGCTGTGTCATACCTGCCCATTCTCTTGACTTTTCAATATCAAATGGATGGGAGGCCTTTAGCCCCAGCCTCCCCAGTGTTCCTTGTTTACAGTGTAGAGCCCAGCAGATTGAGAGCCTTATGTCCCACAGTGATGCCTGCTTGTGCATTCTGTCTGCGCCGCTGTCTTTGTCCAAGGTGAAACTTAGCCACGCTGTTTTTCATTTAGGTTGCTATTGAAAAGTCCAATATTATCCATTATTCAGGGACTTTGAACTAGTGAGGTGTGATACCAGTGTCTTTTGTGGTAAATGTTGTGTTGATCCAATACCGATATCAATGCATTTTGCAGTATCTTCTTTATGGAGACAAGCAGGTGTCATACCTTCCACCAAAAAAATGACACGGTACACCCTTTAAATGAAATATGGTCCAGGCATACTTTAAAGAGGGGATATTGTACTTCCAGGAAGCATTAATTGCTAACACATAACATATTTAGATATATTTTTTAAAATGCTATATTAGCCGAAAATACATGTTAACATATTGAATAAGTTTTAGTTTAGTTTTTGACCCTTCCCTCCCTTTGTCACTCCCCCTTTAGGGTGCTATCACAACACAATCAATGTGCATTCCACTAATGAAGCTACTGCACATTGCACATTGCATCAGTTTTGTGAAGTTGTAGTATATTGTTTTATGTCATGCTTTTGTACATTTATGGAAAAATGCCGTGCAGGGGCATGGACGACATTGGCTTGTGGGTTGAGCATTGGACAGAATCGTACTGCTAACTATAAGGAGGGTTTGAATAGGTCCCGGGAGAGATTGCTAGATTACTCAAACATGCATGAATGTCATATATAAGACCTCTTCAGGCACATTTTAGGGTAATGGAACATTCTAAAAGTTATTTGGTTGATGCACCGAGGAGTGAAGCAAGTTTAATTAGGCTAAAAACTAATAAATAGCTGGTTAGTTTTGGATTACCATCACGCACTAAAACATGCTTGTTTCCATGTAGATATACACATTTAATGCCATATTGTGGAACATTCTGGGCAAAGCAATAACATCACTATAGAGACAAGCATGCAGCAAATTCATCACCAGAAAAGTTACATAGTGGATCTTTTAAATCCAGCAAAACATGGCACAAAGTATATGTGCACTCTGCAATCAGCGCTTCCATCTGTGAGATTTACTGCTATCACCTTTGGGTGCTACTGTCGGCGAGTATAGACCTGCTCTGAAACATACTCACGTCCACACAGAAATGACTCCCACTGGGCGGCCTCTCTGCCAGACAGAAGCAAAAACACACTCCACACTCTCCTAAGCATGCTGTCAAAGAAGTAGGCAAAGTGGTGGTGAAATATTGATTGAATGAATCATTGGATAAGAGAAAGCTTTGAGACTAACATGCTAGCAGGTGAACGTAAAAAATACAGTCAAGAGTAGGTGTACCTTTCTTCTTACAAGAAATGAACATATTGTACTGAAACAACTCCTCTCTCTACTTTTTTAAAGGAAATTCATCTGATATTTATAATCCAGAAATGTTAATTTTGTCTTATTTTATACAGTTGCAACTTGGGTTCTTTTTTTAAAGACATACAGTAGGATCACGCTCTATCAGGGAAGAAAATGAAATCAGGAAAAGCTGCTGGACATGGGACACCCTCCGTCTCAGAGACCCCACCGGGCACAGGCCTGGTCAGTCAGAGACCGTAGGGCGACAGGAGACGTGGTCAGTCTGAGACCGTAGGGCGACAGGAGACGTGGTCAGTCTGAGACCGTGACAGGAGGCGTGGTCAGACTGAGTGACATGCCAGGTCTGTCGGGCTGACCACACCCGCAGAAAGTAACAACAACTTATGTACGACACGTCACCACCAAGACTGGTGACAGTTCTGAAGATGGCTAGCAGCTACCAGGCAAAACTTGTCAACAAGGGGCAATACATGCCCCACTGTATTGTCTTCAAAAAGTACCCATGTTACTGGGTTATGAAGTTTAAAGAAATACATATGATACATTCTTGTGGCTAATTCGTGTTTAAACATGTTTCTGGGCCCCTTGGGATAAGTATTTCACATGTTTAAACTTAAATAATGCATTTGGAAAGTATACTTTATAAACGTCATCTCCATTTCTAATGAGGCATGTAGGCATTGGACCTCCCTTTGCTGTCAGCAACGGGAATGAACATTGGCAAAATAAACACAGATGAAGCCCTTAGGCCATGTGAATTCAATACTAGTAGAGCCATATATGTTTATTGTGAACACAATTTGAGTGTAGAATGAGTCAGGTGATGTTTTGTGGGCTTAAAAACTGCATAGGAGAAGTTTGGAGTTTTTATCTGATGCAACTAAACAGGCAAAAATGCAATCGGAGCACTTTTGAGTTTAGAGAAGACAACTTTGGATTTGTGGATTAATGAAACAAGTGTCAATGAAGCAAAACACAACTCCAGGTATGTTTATGACGAGGGGATAATGATATAACATGGTTAAAAGCTCAGACAAGTTTGCATAATAGGTGTCCTTTGAGACACATTATTTGGAGTTATGTGATTTCAACTTTCTGGCGAGTCCCCTGCAGAAAGAGACACTTCCTCAAATACTGTACACAACATTTCTGATGTAACTGTGGCTTCACCCTTAACTGACTTACCAGCTGATCGCCCTGTTGGAGATTTTATATGAACATAGATAGGAAGCAGAGAGATATATTTTGTTAACAAAAATATATACTATTATTAAAATAAAAGTATTTCTGTTTTTCATGTTTTTAAGACATTTTGATGAGCCCATTGTGGTAGTATCCTGCAGTCAAAATATTAGGCTATTCTTTTTGAAAAATGTAATGTAACAGTAGTGTCTTACTCACCCACACTCCCAGTCTCTGCTGACAAGTTTACTGCAAAACACACACTGGTGGACACGACATGAACTCTGGGTGACACTGGTGTGGAGGCAGCACTAAAATCTGGTTTCAGAAACATGGAGGCTAGCCCAGGAGAATATGTCTAGAAAAAGGTTTTAAGGTCCTAGTCCGTAGTTTTTCAGTGGTGGAAAGAGTCCTGAACATTTGTACTCATTTGTACTCAAAACATACACATGAAAAATGCTACTTATTACATTACTTTTTAATCCAATCTTAGAAGTCTTTTAGATCAAGTTTAAACTGCTGCCTGTGTGTTCTCTGAGCTCTGGCCAATCAGAGCAGGAGATGCAGAGCTCTCATGTGTTTGTTGGTATTGAAAGGATCAGAGAGACATGCAGGGAATGGAAACAGTTGGGACTTGTACAGTACTCAGTATGATTTAAATGTCACTAATTACAATAAGATGGGTAGAGTTATACTAAATTACAAGTACAGTTTTAAAATTCAACTCAAAAAGTACGATTAGCCAAATATCTAGTGCCATAAGATCAGCATTTGTAATTAGTTACTTGACACCCTGGTAATTTTTTTCAAGGTTTTTAGGAAAATGCAAAAGTAAACTTCCTATGTCACTAATGACTGCGTCGGTTTGTGTTTTCTGGGCCAGTCTTTCAGATTGGCTGAGGTCAGAGCCAATGATACCTACAAATGCAGGGGGCTCTGAACGAGAGACTGAAAACTCAATTTGGCCCAAAAATGACAGGCACTTATGATATGAGGCTGATGATAATATAGGGCAAAACTACAAAGAAACAGGCTTATCAGAGATTGATTTAGAGTTTGATGGCTATGGGGGGGAAAATCTGTTTTTTAAATCTGGCTGACTTAAATGTAACGGAGCTATAGCGCCTCCCGTAGGGCATGAGTGTGAACAGGTTGTGAGCAGAGTGAGTGTAGTCTGATCTGATTCTTCTTGCATGCTGTGTGATGTCTGATAGAGTGTGTCTGTGGGTGGTCTATGGGGGACGCACGTTTCAAGTGTTGGACCAGGCGTGTCTTGAGGGTTCATGCAGTGCTTTTGAGCGTTGACGCCCCAGGTGTCAGACGCCAGAGTAGAAAAATCAGAACTTTTGGCAAAATTTGCAGCACGTCATCAAGTTTCAAGTGTCTGCTCTCAAATTCAAAGGCGTCCCACTAGAGGCGATTTTGGCATCTTGGTCTTAAATAACACAGTTTGCTGTCTGTCATTGTCTCAAATGTTGTAATTGAGAAATTATATCAATACAATTCAACATTCATTCATGGAAGAATGAGTACCAGTAATACATTTGGGCACACCCTCACATTCAAAGTTTTTTTTCATTATGATTGCTACTTTCTGCATTTTAGATATATAAGGAAGACATCAAATATATGATCCAAGATGTATGGAATTATGTAGTAAAAAAAACAACTAAATATATATATTTTTTATGTTTCATATTCAAAGTTCAGAGTAGTACCATTTTCTTTCTTGACAGTGCTGCAAACCCTTCGTGTCCTCTCAGTGAACTTTTTGATGAAATTTCCTGAAATGGTTTTCATTTCACAGCTGTGAATTATCAGGATGAAGACATACTGCAATATGTTTACTACATTCGATATGTGTTCATTTATAGTTTTGATGTCTTCAGTGAGAATCTACAGTGTAAATCGTCATTGGAATAAGGAGGTGAATGAAAAAGTATGTCCAAACTTTTAACCAGTAGTGTACAGTTGACAAACCACTGATGTTAACAGACTTATGACTGTTTTTGCATGTTTTGCCTTATTTTCCATCAGCTCTGTGATCAATATGTTAGCTAGCAGCTGAGGAAGAGTGAGCACGTTTTTGCTTCATTTATATCTTAATTACAGTCCCTAATATTTGTCCCTTTTGGGAGACTCCGTGGAGCACTACCAGGCTCCCTGCGCCACATGAGCTAACGCACTAACCACTCACACATTATTTTGGATGAAAAAACACATGCGACGTTCTGCTGCGCTCACAGTCACGGCTCATTTGTATGGGCATTTGTCACAATAGCCACCTCAAAAGACCCGTGTTAGGGAGCAACCTTAGTCCAGGTGGAAGGTGCTATTTTTGTGCGATTACGAGATAAAAAGCTAATGGGCAAAGACAGACCAGTGGACAGTGAAAACAGAGGGGAGAGAGGTGAGCGAGTGGGGCACTGATTGAATATGACATGGTTTGCAGTAATGAAGTGAAATATTAATGAGGAAGGACATTTATTTGGAGAAATACAATGTAGTTGTTGGCACTAAAATGGAATAGGTTACTTAGAAATCATTTGTCAAGTTAAAATAGCCCTTTTTTGTAATTTGCATATTGGAGGTAAACTAGACAGATCTAAACTGAAAATGACAACTGAATGAGTGGTAAAATAATACCTCAAACATGATGTAATAATGTTGAATGAAAGTGTAGTGTGATGACTGAGTAACCAGTGGGTCCATGAGTTGGCCTAGGCTATATAGTTTAAAAAATACACTTAAATATGATAGAAGGCATGCAGTAGGGTGACCAGAATTTCTAAATGAAAAAACTGGGGACTAGGATGGCTGGTATAATAAAATAATGAAGAAAAAAAAAAAAAAAAAAAAAAATGTCGTAATCGTACATTGCTCATTCTTGACTCACTTGTGCTAGCCAGAAAATGAGGGACTTCTGTCAGTGCATTTTTTTGCCTGGGACTGTCTTGGGTAAATAGGGATGTCTGGTCACCCTAGCATACAGGTTTTGTCTGCTGTCATGCATCAGTGTGACCTGTGTGCCATCTGCAGCCATATTAGCTCTAGTGGTTAATGTAATGTAATGATTGAAACTTTCCGTGTGCATGGCAGTAAATGAATGTGGTCCATTTTCACATTAGAATAGGGTGACCAGACGTCCCAGTTTTGAGCTCTGTGTCCCCTGTCCCAGCAGATTTATCCAAAAACCAGTGATTTGTCCTAGTTTTATACAAGAAAGAAATGTCCCAGGTGTCCCTATTTTTGACCAATTTGTACCTGCCAACAGTAAAACTGGCAATGTTTTGACATTTGTTTAGCTAAAATACAGAAAAACATGCTTGAATATGACCTTAAGTGACCCACAAGTGAGTTGAGAATGTACAATATTACGCAATGTTTTCACAGTTCTGTTTTTTTCTTGAAATTTGTAAAGCTTTTTGGTGCAACTTTCTGTTTTAAATGTGCTCCTTAAATGAATGAGCTGGGCTTGGCATTAGTGCTGCATTATATATTGATCAAGTTTTATGTGATTTGAGCTAGTAATGGTTTCATTAGTTACTGTCTTTGCCTGTTATAAGTTTGTATAAAATCATGGATAAATGTTTGATAGATCCACGCTGAAGATAGACGCGAATGCCCTGATATCTGAGTGAACTGTCCTGAGTGACATTAGTTTGGAAAAAAAAGCGATTTGTATACCCTCATACCTGCAAATACAAAGGGTCTGAGATTCCATCCCTCCGTTTCATGTATTTTTTTATGAATAAAAACCATGCTGAACCAAAAATAATTCTGTAATCTGAACTAGGATGCTCAAAAGCATCAAAAATCAGATACTAATTGTACTAAAAAACATGCACCCATCTAAGTGATTTGAACTTTTCTATAGAGACATTTTTGCATGTATGGGCAAAATATGCTGGGGGTAGGTATAAAATGTAATTGTCTTGAATGGGCCAAACTGACTGAAATGATGGGGACTGTGCAATGAGTGGAATGTGCATATATGGATGGTGCAATAATGAACTGTGCCTTTGGCTATTTAAAACGATGCTTTGGCATTGCATTGTCCCAATCAAATAAATAAAACAATATATACTACTAGATGCTAATTGGAGCAGGTATCAATACTAAAAACAGAAAATAACCTATCCTGGATAGCTTTACAATGATTTTGAGCAGAACAAGTATAAAACCACATAGACTAGTATATGCCCATGGACCACTATGGAATTTACATGAACACTGAGGGATTACTCATATATATAACACCACATAACATAAAAGAAATACTATTATTTCTTGTTTAAAATCACACTCTATTGCAGGGGTTGGGAACGTATGGCTCGCGAGCAGGTATGGCTCGCGCCTTTTGATGATTGCACTCGGCTCGCAGATAAAACAGAATACCCTTTAGTGTCGGGTGCTATCATCGCCGGTAGACTTGCGCGTTTTATTACCGTAACTCCGCAACCAATTGTGCTCTCATGTAAATTCAAACAGCGCCTCAAAGCAGAGGCATGGCGTTCTTTTAATATTTTATCGTATTACGGTAATCTGCCTCTGTTTTCCCTCTCGAAGAAGATGACGAATGAGAGCGCAGGAGCCACGGGGATTTTCCCAGTCGCTTATTCAATGCATCAAAGAATAAATACGAATGGATATGTAAAATAGAGGTAGTTGTGTGTGAAAAAATGCTGAATAAACTGACACTTCCTTTAATATGTGAGTGTGAGTATTGCTGTATTGACCATGTTTGGATCAATGCATGCATGCAGTCATTCTCACATCTTAAAAACATCAAGTAGAAGTCGCATTAATGGTGAGTGTAATCGCCCCGAATAGCAACTTTAGCGGTTTAAGGAGGAACAGAACAGAGCTGAGACAGTTGTCCAGTGCAGACCCCAAGTGCATTTATTAAACACCAAAAAAGAAAATTTAAAAAGAATCAGCATTTGCCGTACCTCCTATACATACAGCACCCTCTCCCAAGCACACTGAGGCTTGTTCCTTTATAGGACACCTCTTTAATTGGTAGAGCCCAATCTGCAGTACAGGTAAGTACACACACATCCCAATAATACTATTAAAATTAGCTCTAACAAAACAGTGTAAATATTTATTCAATCACATTAGCTGTTTAAAATAGAGCTCTATATAGTCAATTAATTTATTATTTAAACAGTGGACACCAATTTTCTCTGTTTATAACAGTTTTGTATATGTAGCACTCTGAGATTTCCTTGAAATGTAAAGTGCAATACCAGTTAAAATTCATTATTATTATTATTATTAATTTAGATAACAGCTAAAATCTAAAACACCCATCCTTGCCAGCACCCAGTTGTCTGTCCCGGAACCTTCCTAAGGGGCTCCCCGGGGACTCATTTGGCCGAAACACCTGGGACAGACAACACGGGTGAGTTGAAAATTTGCAAACAATTATCGATTATCTGATACCACATTTATCAATAAAACATTTAAAACTTTTGAGTATCTTGTCCTTTGTTTGTGCTAGCCTCACAGATCAAACCATGTAATGGACTAGCTACATTACAGTGAGTATTATAAAAACATAATTTAAAAGAATAAATTCAGAGGCTTATTATACTCACATTTAGTTGAATTCAGTCTTAAAATATATTATATGTCTCTCACTGAAATACATTTCCAAATATTTTGCTTTCATCGCTCTTTGAGTCAAAAAGGTTCCCGACCCCTGCTCTATTGTCTAAATAAAGAGTGTTTTTACTAGCATTGTGGCATCGGAATTGGTATTGAGTACTGAGTGAAGAAAAGTCACCTCTCCTTAACTTTACAGTCTTTGTAGGCCATTTAAACCAATACAGGCCTATTTCTTCAATGTCAAAGCCATGTAGTGAAGTTATAGCATTTAGCATTAGCCAACGGTTTGTGGCAGGCTAATCTGTCCCGTACACAGATAACAAGATCAAGCCGTGTCTACACTGTAAATAACGACCCGTGTCTCTAAATACCTTAGTGTTCTGCTTCGGCCCCCACTCTCCTGGGAACATATGGTCTGAAAAGGCTCACTGGCACCGAGCATTGGCCCAAAGCCTTGGCTGAGGTAACGCCCAGCTAATGGTAATCAAGTGAATTTTTTATGTTGCTTTGTTTGTAACTGCGAAGACACAAATACACACTGGCCTCAATCTGCGCCATGTCAGCACAGATGATCAAACAGTCACTGTTTTAAATGAAGTATCTGAAATGAAAATCCAGTTTTTTGTAAAGATTGGGTCCAAAAAATCACCATATTAAAGTTATGTCTGAAAGCCCCTTCAAATGACTTGTGTATTTTTACTGTTTCAAATGTATAGCCCAGTAATTAGAGATATTATTGCATAAGATAGGTTTTTGCGTTTTTGTAAATATTTAACATAGTTTTTACATCAATTATGTGTCAGTTTGTGTCATAAAACTTTAGATGAGAAGTACAAAAATACAGAAAGTTGTAAGAGTTGTAAAACTAATCATAACTATTGTGTATTTTAGACAAGTTTTGGCTGTTGTCAATAGTTGCTAGGTAACAGTACCACTATGTATGTCATAAGTGTTCAGCATAAGTGTTCAACCAAGAAGTTCAATTTTAAACTTCACCAAAATAATACAAATATATTGATGTTAACCTAGCTGAAGTAAATTTGTATCAGATGCACTTTAACAAAACATAATTTTGACAATTAAAAGGCAAATAATGCTCAAATTAAATTTCAACTTTGTTATAAGGCTGTAAAACCTATTAAAAAGGGGGTATTGTTATAAGGCTGTAAATATACTACATTTCTCTGGGGGTAACATGCTAAAGAGGGTTTATGTGTCGTCCATACATGTTTGAGTATTTAATCGAGCTTTCCTTTGGCCCTATACGAACCCTCCTCACGATGAGCTGCATGATTCTGTGCTTAACCCACAAGCCTATGTCACCCACACTCCCACTCGACAGTTCTCCATAAATGTACAAAAGCGTGATATAGTACGTTATTTGGGGGGAATATAGCATGTTCAAAACAATCAAAGGTAACATGGTGATCTAAATATGTTGTGTTAGCAGTTAATACCCCATAGAAGTGTACTACCCTCTCTTTCAAGGTTTGTCGGTGTATTTTTTAAAGAAACTATTTATATTAGACTAATGAGTTTGTGTCCTTGGCAAGACAATCCTTCTATGTTGGCAGTGTGAATGTGGTGGTTCACATAAGTGTGATGATTGGAGGTGCTTGGAGAGGTCGTAGACACAGATTGGCAGCCACAGGTCTAGAATGAGGCAGCACTTTTGCTCGGCTACTGGTTTTGTTATTAATATAATGTCACTGGCCTGGCTAAAAGAGACAGAACATGTTTTTATGGGAGCATAGTTGGTGATTGCTCTAAACACTACTGCAATTCCACTCAGACGAGACTTCTTTTTCCTCTTCGTTTGAACATTAAGTTTTCAACAAGGCTCAAACTCTTTACCAGGAGACAAAACAGATGTTTTCACGATGAAAAAAACTGAAGAAATGAGTGCATCCATGGGTCAAGAGAGAGTAATCTAATCTCGGCACTCTGCTAGGATGTGGCCAAAAGGTATTAAAACAAATTGTGATTGACTCTCCAAAGTTACCAAAAACATGTCTGTATTCTATTCTAGTGTATTATTTGATTTTGGGAACACATATGATGCATTCTCGTGGCTTTAATTCTCTTTTAAACATGCTTTTGGTCACCTAGGGATTAGTATTTCACATTTCTTACTTAAAATATACTTTATATTGACCTTATTCACCCTTTTGTCGTAAATGCTGCTAAAACTGCGCTTAAATCTGATATAAAGTAGGTTGGTTTCTGTAAAATGTTCACTGTGTTCATACACTGCACCGATTCTCTGGAGGCTTTAAAACAACTTTGTAGTCGAAGTGTAGAAGTGATTCACGGTCAAGATCTACAGCCTCATGCAAAATAGTACAATCCCAAAGACGATGACGGTGCCCACAGCAATTTCTGGAATACGGCGAATATTATGGCTGTGTCCCAATTCCATGGTTGCACACTTCGAAGTACCATTCGAAGTACCTGGCTGACGAAGGGTGCTCCTCCATGTAGCCTCCCTTGGCTGCAAAGGCCATGTCGCAATGGGACAGACCTATGCCACAGAGTGTACTTCAACCGCTGTCTATGTGCTTATATTACGTAGCTTATGTTGCGTCGCTTACATTACGTGCTTATGTTATATCGCCTAGTAACCGGTACAGCTGCTGATTCATGACCTAAACGTGTAAAAATGGACGGTGTGAAATAATGACAGTTTTATTTTTAATTCTTTATTATTTCATTGAAGAAGAGTCAAGGTGTCGTTGTCACAGGCATTTATTTCTGTTTAGATTGAATGAAGTAAGGAATTAATCTTTCCTTTTGAATATCAATAGGCAAATATAACATTATAGTTCAGTTTTTCCCTAATTGTATTAAATAAGTATAAGAAAATATACCTTGTTTCTCCCGTAGAAGAAGTCATGCGCGGGTACATGATGGGATATAGTGGTGAGCGAAGTCTGCTTGGATGCTTCGTTCATGGCCGATCTTCATGGAAATGCAGGACACATTCTTTGGGTGTGCATTGAAATGGGCTACATCTCTGTTTTCCATGAGGTGTTTAGGTGTTGGTGCTTCCCCTGCTGTCAGCAACGGGGAATGACCAATGGGAAAAAAATAAACAAAAGAGGACTTTGGACTGATTAATGAAACAAGTGTGAATGAAGCAAAAAAAATACAACTCCAGGTGTGTTTTTGGTGAGGGCAACAGTAAAACATGGTTAAAAGCTCAAACAAGTACATTTTTCATAATGTGCTTCCTTTAATTGTGATTATTATATTGATGATGACACTAATTCACAAAGTGTGCATTTTGCATGTCCGCCCACAGTGTTGCCTAAATTGTTTACGGTCTGCAAATAGTCCATTCCTTCATGTTAATGTGATAGTAATGCTAATCAAATCTGCTAAATAGGGTGATAATCTTGTTCCCTGCGGTTTGGTTTGTTCAGGGCCAAACTTGTGGGATAACCAGCTCTTCTAATGACATCACAAAGTGCATTTGTTATGCCCACTTAGCTATATTGTTGCTCCTGGCTGTTCTTCCAAACTTTTGATAATATTAATGGTTCTACATCCTGGTTGTACACGTGAGCTTTTTTAACGATGTTGTGAGATACTGTTTCATCGAGTTAATAGTCTGTCTCCCTTCCAGGGGTAATTTTGTATTTAAAATAAAAACGTGAAAAAAAGTGGTTTGGTCTTGTTTTTTGTATGCACCTACATTATTTTTAGTTATGCAACATATAATGATGAGGTGTTCAGAAGTAACTTCATGTGGGAGCTAAGTTGCTTCTCTCCATGTAGGTACAGGTTTTGTGCCACGCTGACACACACACACCGACCAGCGCACCCTCCACCAAAAGTTACAAAGTGCATCTTTAGCCATATTTTAGCAATATTTACCCTAACTTTAAAGTATAGATGTAATTTGCCCCCATCAAAACGTAGCGTATATGAAGATGTGTTGTGTTTGATTCACACATTTCAGCACTTAAAACCTCGACTGTGGAGCACATCTGTTAGCACCATTTTGGAACCAGCTGTGCTCAAGTATTATTTTATGTTCTGCACATGCTTTGGGCAGACCTGGGGCATTTTGGAACATTACACCAATGATCACGTTGGTCCAGCTCTGCCATATGCCTGGAATCCAATATGGCCCCCAGAAAAAAAAACTGCCCCACCCCTGCTTTTGAGCCACTGCCATCTCACAGCGAGAGTGTTTCCAGCTCCACACATGGACCTATGTAAATAAGGATTTGTCTGCAGCTAGGTACTTATAACTGATAGCTGATATCTGGACAAGATCCCTGGATGCTGCATCTATCCCAATACTGCCACAGAGGAACTGAAGGCTGGGTAAATGTAGAAAATTTTCCATAGTGCAGTGTCCCTCAAAACTTTTCACGTGAAGTAAATGGCAAACGTAAATGGTCACATTTTATAATAGCGCTTTTTCCCACCTTCAAGGCACTCAACCACTCACCCTTTCACATACACATTCATACACCAGTATACGACAGACACTGGGGGGGTGAGGTGGGTTAAGTGTTTTGCTCAAGGACACAACACAACACGCATCTATGTGAGCTGGAATCACTCCGCCAAACTGTGTGTTAGTGGATCTGAACCGCTCCACCAATGATGGTTTATGTTGAGAGCGGGATTCGAACTATCAAACTTCAGATTATGGCTGGACTTTACCAACTGAATTACTGCCACCCGAAATTTGGCTTTCCGAATGCCATCGGATCTAAACCAGGTCTATAAACAGGACTCCGGTTTCAAAATCTAGTCTAGGGCAAATGTGGGACGCTACCATTTTTACTATTGTTCTATTAAAAAAATAATCCAAAGGAGGCCACATCAGCGACTTTTTCACCTACCACATATTTTTCTTTGACTTTCTTTGTTACTGTTATGTCCTTCTCACTCGAACCCTAATCCACCCCCAGATCCAATCTATGGCTTGGCCTGGAAGTACTACCTTCTTTTCTCCATGGAGAATGAGCATTTTTATGCTACACAGTGTAACATTCCAGGTAAGATCCTCCACCAGAAATGTTACATAGTTCCCCTTTAAGTAGCAATAAATACTTTCACCAATATGCAATAACGAGGAGAAACTATGGCTGCTGTCTTCCAGCACACCTATACTTTTATAGGAGGATGCTATTTTTAACTTTTTAGTTCCAATGTATTACAATTTTGTTTTGCAGACTTTGGTGAAATGAAAAATATAAAGTACCAAGTGGCAAAGTCCATGATAAGATGTCTGCTGCTGTGTTTCTCTCTTGGCACTGGTCTCTGTGTTTTTGCCTCTCACTGAGACTACTGCCACCTGTCCCGCCCACACCCCAGAGCAGCAAAAACACCTCAAAACTATGGAGAATTAGAGCAAGGGTGTGTGACCAATCTGCAACATATTTCTTTTTTATACCAAATATTAAATCCACATGAAATAAAAACTATACAATCAAAAAAGCAGAATGAGCCTCACGTGCATCTAATTTGGGTTGCCAGTTTCAAATCAGTTGGATTAAACCTAAAATGCCTCTCTCTGATCTGAATGGTCACTACCTAAACCCCAGCACCTGCAGCCAATCATTTAAACAGTGCTAGTGCAGCTTCTGCAGCTCAGTCAGCGAATTCTGGAGGTTCTGATCTTTCACAGAGACATGGCTTACATACAGAGAATGAGAAACACTTATATGTGTCTTCTACAGCCTCTTTTCCACTGGCACGGTTCCTTGAGGCAGGCTTGGAGTGATTGTTTGGTGTGGCTCCCTCCAGTCGAGTTGTGTTCCATGCCCCAAGCACGGCTCCAGGTCCAGGGGCAGGGTTCTGCTCCATGAGACCCTGATGTCACCCCAACATTACAAAAGTTTTCTTACTAAATAAAAATCTAAATAATATTTGAATTGTACTTGTAATTGTAAGGCCGATTTCACAAAAAGAGGTTTAGTTTGTGGCACTGTAAAACGTGGCTAAAGCTAAAGTGAACACAAAACAGTTTCTGGTTCATCATCAGTTTTTTCTGCAATTGTTTCACTTCTTTGAGTTTTCTGCACCACACTGTAACGTCTCTTCATGTAATGCACTGGGCTTAGCTTATGTGCCATGTATTATGCACTGTAAATATTGTATTTCAATCTTTATACATGAGTCCTGTGCATCAATAAACAGGAAACAGCTGTTACATCCATGTTGTGTTTTGCAACGTATATAGGTTTCACATATAAAGCTGCCATAACTGGAAATATGGCATCAAGTAGTTTTGGTGAGAAGGATTGCTGCTGCTTTGTAGTTCCACTTTAAGGCAGCGGCAATCCACATTCAGCTATTAGCTATGATTGTAGTACCAGGCTACATACAAAAAAAAAAAAATCTAATTTCTGTGTGACAGTAAATACCTCCACACCACATCAAAGCCTGTGTGTTCTGAAAAACAGTACAGAGTTGTGGGTTTGAATCCCTGGAGTGTAAAACTGACTCGGCAGCATAGACCTTTCCCACAACAAAGGGCCCACCAGGATCAGGGAGCCTCCACAGAGCTGGTCCACTCGCTGCTTACACAACTAAACACACCACAGGCTCATTACTGATGAGGGACTGTTGAATTGACAGTTTCTATTTGATAAACACAGCATTTGACAGAGGTGGGGTAGCACTCAGTTACATATACTCGAGTAGAAAAAATGTGTTTGTTCACAGTAGTAGTTATCACACACAATACTTAAACTCCTAATCGAGAAATATGTTTTAAAATATAACAGTACTCTTGCTTGAGTAAAAAGTTGTGGTTACTCTTCCCCAGTGGTGGAATGTAACAAAGTAAATGTAGTAAAGTACTCTATATTTACAGTGGATACTTTGTACTTTTGAGAGAAGGTATGTGTACTACTCCACTACATTTTTGAACTGGACTGAAAAGTAAAAGTATTTTTATTATTGTATGAGACCAGCTGAAAAGACTGAGAGATTCATTTTTAACTCATTCATAATTTGAGCAAAAAAATATATATAAAAAATAAAAAACAGCTAGAAAAAACCATTGATTCAGTTGTTTTTGTTGTACAAAATACAGCACAAATCTTCACTACATTTGAAACTATAAGATCTCAAAATATGCACAAAATACTTTTACTTTTTTACTCTTTAAGTACATTTTTAAACAGGTACATTAATATACTACTTTTTACTTTACGTACTTCTTGCACCACAGCTCTTCCCACTGTAAGTCTACAAATGACAAAAAGCTTTATGTCGACAATATGAAATAATCTGAACATTTGTGTTTCTTTCTTGCACCGCTCCTTCAGATATTTTTTTTTTTTCTAATTTTTTGTTTCTCTTCTTTGAAAATACCAGATTTTGTGCATTATTTGCTGTTTTGTCCAATGACTTTATCTTCAAATTATGAAACTCTCAAACATTTACTCTTGCACTTACTCATATTTCAGTCATTTCTTGACATGGTATGGTAGGGTATGGTATGCTTTTATTTAGACAGGGACAGTGCACAACATTACATTGATCATTGAAAAAAAACAAACAGGAAAGATGTTATGGTGCCCAGGTTATAGCATAAATACTCAATTTCCACCGGTAATCCCTGGGCAGGCTGACGTTAAGTAAGAGTAACAGTTTGGTGTAGATGGATGAAAAGACCTGTATATATGATATACACACCAAATACAACATATCTTGCCCCCTCAAATACACCATTTCTAAAAAACTACTACTTTGTACTTATACTTCAATAATATTATTTTGAAGTAACATTTTTGTCCACTTTACCACCTCTGAGAAAGAATGAAGTCCCACTAAATGCAAAATTGTGGAATAACAGTGCCACCTAGTGTCTCGCTGACTGCCTACTTTAGTGTGTATTATGAATTATGGACAATGAAAAAAACATCCCCAAATATGTAGGCTTACTTATTTTTTATGTCATGTGTCATTTTTATTTATTTTGTTTATTTATTACTTTTTAAGGCAATTGGTTAATTAAAAAAACAGCAATTTGTATGTCCAAATTTACTAATAAAATTGTGTAAAAAAAAAAAAAAAAAAAAAAAAAAAAAAAAATTAAAGCCCCAGTGATGCATTTTTTCCACAAACCTGAATGCTTATTGAGCCTGGAGCAGGGCCCTTTCCCTGCCTGTTTTCATGATGATGTTCTTTGGCCATAATTTTCCACAGCAGGTCCTGGCCCAGCCTACATATGAATATGTCGCACGTGAAGTGGTGAGCGTCCCTGAGGACCATTCAGCTTAGAGCCCGCCTTGAGGCTATGGCCGGCCCTGGCCTATAGATTCTGACGTCATCTGAAGCCCAGTCAGGAACATGTGGTGATCACAAATAGACAACACAATTTAATGAAAAGCATGGTTGTTTTCTTCTGTATTAATCGTATAACATTTTATGGTATTTGCTTTTATCAGAAGATCAGGAATCAATCAGACGACCTTAACTATCTAACACATACTAATAAACATCTAAACTAATTGTAAACGTCAGTCACAACCACGCGTATGCCCTGTGTGATGTTGATGCAATTGTTGTCTGTTTTAGGCGTTCTTTATTCCTCTTCTGCGTGCTTCGAAAGAATAGCGTTTCTCATCGTGACTTATCTCCCATC
>JAIEZT010001368.1:0-5000 GCA_019594935.1 Periophthalmus modestus
GACAGTGATGAGATTTAATACTTTAAATCCAAATCCCACCAATCTCCCATTTCATGCATTTCCATTTGTACTCCCCAATCATGTTGGTCACGGATTCACTGTGTACAACATCAACTCTAAACAGCTGGTTCTTGTTGTGGGTTTACGCGCAGACACCTCCTGGGACACAAAAGTGCAGTCAAACTCTGCTGGCCTTCTTAAAGTGAGAGGAACATGACATGTTTGGGTTGTGCAGTAGTGCCGATGGAGCCGTGAGAGCCACAATGCGAGCTGCTGATGCGATGCGGAAGCGTGCCCTCAAACTGGCCCGGACTTTGTTTGGCTCAATGTCAGCCTGGGTGGTCGGCAGTGTCTCCGGGAAACATCCACAGCATAACTACTGCAGAGCCGCACAACGGTCCACCTGGACGGGCTTTCAGACTACACCGAACGTTACAACCGAACTTTGGAGCGTTATATGGTGTTTGTAAGAAGCCCGCTCCCCTCAGAGACCGCACAGGCGTGTGCCCCAGATGCGAGGCGTCCCCAAGGACGTGCACACAGGACACGGGCGCAGAAGAAGCGGCGCTTAGGACCAACGGCGGCAACCAAGTGTGCAGTACCGTCGTGTCGGTGGCCCGTGGGACTGGCAGGGCCCGGAGCGCTATGACCCACAGCCCCACGGAAACAACACCGGGGAGAGAGTGATCTGAGCAGCGGCGGAAAGCCAGGCCGAATCACAACCGATCTACAAGAACCGAGAGCCGGCCACAGCCTCCCGGGACGTCCTATAGTACTGACCTGTGAGAGAGCAGCGCGGTCCGCTTGGTAACGGGTCGGAGTCCAGTTAAATCCACTGTCCGTAAAACAAAGACAGAGGCGAAGATAGCCGAGCCGTGCCGGGAACCAGGCCGGAAAAAGCACTTTGGGGAAAGCGCGCATGCGCAGAGATGCACGGGGGTTCGGGGGGGAGAGGTGGGGGGAGGGGAAGACGTGGGGGCGGGGTCAAGTGAGGGCACCCGTTCGTCCCCACTTCACCTGCAAGGTTCCCGGGGAATGCAAACCGGACAAGATAAGCCCAGCTTTCATATGGTCATATGTGTTCATTTAAAACTGTCTGCGCCCCCACAGACAACACACAACCACCACCCACCCACCACCCACACCTACGCACCCCCCCACAACACCAAAAAAACCACAAGAACAAACAACACAAACCAACCAACACACCCCCCACACCCCAACAAGGTACACCACACAACAATCAAGACTTAGGCACAAGAGTTACATCACAAAAGATTGTCTTGACAGAGAACATGTGAGAAACAGGGCAGTGGCACTGTACCCACTCACCTGGAGTTGGAGTCAGGTGAGCATCGACCTACTGGCCATTGTGTCATTGGGAAAGACACTAGAAACTAAAAATGGGCAGGGGTTTATCACAAATACTGACATTCTTGTGACCCTGCCCCATTTATATCAGACACTCCAGTGGTGGGCTGTTTTCCTTTTCTACAATATTCTGTATTGGAACCCAGCACACAGTTTCTTACTTTTATTCAGATGTGCATGTCTCTGTCTAATCAGTACTGACAAAGATCAGTCCCACGGATGTCGGTCTAATCCTTTAAAGGTCATATATTATGCAGAATTGACTCCTGTGAGGTTTTAAGCCTTATTTCAAAAACATATCTGGAGTTATGATTTGTTTCATTCACACAGGTTTGAGTTACTCTTTCCTTTAATAGTCTGTCTATATCTCTCAAAGCTCAAAATGCTCTGCTCCACTTTATGATGTCATGTAGTGGTAGTTTTTAAGATTAACAGACCTATTCTTACTTTTTGTTAGTAGACATTGGGAATCCAGAACTGAAATGACCCAAAATGATTCTAGGTGAAGGGTGTGTGGAGTTTAAAAAGGCAGTAGAGCACTTCCTGTATTACACATTGACGCACAAGGTGGGGACAGAGTGTTTTTCTGTTTGAGAGAAGAACTCAATATTGCAAGATCTGCTTGTTAAACCTGTGTGAATGAAACTTAACACAACTCCAGCTTGTGTTTTATTGAGGAGGAAACAACATTATAAACAGGATCAGAAAATAGCGTAGTTATGAGTCCCTTTAATTAGGTAGTATTGTCAGCTCTTTCAGTCAGCACCCCAGGGCATCGGTGGCTACACAGTGCACCACCTCTGTGTGGAGAATGATCGTAGCATTTACAGAAGCTTGGTTGTTAAGTGGCAAAATAGACATGAGTAAGAGAAGAGTAGATGTGGTCAGCCTCCATTATTGATATGTTAGGGGCTATATCTTTTAGGACAGACAATGCCAATCTGGATCATTTTATGTAATGAATCTATTGATTTTTTTTTTTTTGTTTTATTTAGTTAGGCTGGTGAATGGTGGAGACAGGAAGTCTCACAATCACAATTGCCCCCGTTGTTGCCAGAGCCTTAACCTGCAGATAGAGGACACAAACAAGTTTTTCTCATTCTCAGTTTATGGGCAGGCCTCATGTGAAAGACCAGAACCTCCAGAATTCACTCACTGAGCTACAGAGGCTGCACTAGCACTGATTCGTGATGGGCTGCAGGTGCTGGGGTTTAGGTTTAAAACCAACTGGATTTCAGCCCTGAAACTGGCAACTCAAATGAGTAACTCGGTTGGCTCATTCTGCTGTCTGATTTGCATAATCATTTTGAACCAGAAGATCACATTATAACATAAACCATAACCATAAACATAAGCCCATCATATCCAATGTTTTTGTAATGAAGAATAAATCAGCATTACAATTGTTGTTAGTAAAAGTTATGTTTGATTTGAGTCATTTTACCTCATATCTGGAGACACAGATTGGTCAAGTTTGTAGAATTTAAAAATATTATATAGCCTAGCCTTCCTTTATGATGTTGTTGTGTTAGACGGACGTGACAGACCCATGTCCCACTGGAACTCTTTTACACACTAGAAGCACACTTTAATATTAACACCACATATTATGCTATTGTGTTATAACGTTGTGTTATAACAAAACATTTACACATGTTTCACACACAGCCCTGTTTGTTGGGTTTTTAAACTCCATACACCTTCACTAGAAACCATTTGGATAATTTCCATACCTAGAATTTCTATCTCTACTAAGCAAAAGGTAAAAGGTGCTGTTAACTTGAAAAACGATGTATGTATGTATGTATGTATGTTGTATGTATGTATGTATGTATGTATGTATGTATGTATGTATGTCTGTATGTATGTATGTATGTATGTATGTATGTATCTATGTAGTATGTATGTATGTATGTATTTATTTATTATTTATTTATATGAATGAATGCAATGAATCAATGAATGCAAAATAAATCCAAAGACTAATTTCAATCCGTTGTCCCAAGGGCTGGGGTCACAAAAGGGACAAAATAAAAATTACACACTATAATCATTGCACAGTTCCCATAATTGCACATTCCATTCATCTGCATAGTCCCCATTATTTTAGTCAGGTTTTTGCCACTCATTCAAGACAATTACATTTTACTCCACACCTCCCTTCATATTTTGCCCATGCATGCAACTATGTCTCTTTGGAAAAGTTAAAATCACATTTCCACGATGAGTGTATGATGTTTGGTTTGACCATAAACCAGTTTTTGATTTGAGCTTTATAAGAACTGTACATGGGACATTCTCTCAGGGTTAGAGACTATTCTGCTGGTTCCCACCTTGGACAGATAATACATTCTGACCAAATGTGGTCCGTCTGTGGGGGGATCAACTTGTCACCTCTGTGGTAGCTTGTTGTGGCCTTTGCTAAATTCCCTTTATATTTAATGTACTCCTTTTTAACGGTGGTGCGAGGGAGTATAGGACATTATAAATTAGGCAAGCTCTTTTAAGGTTTTGAACAAGTTGTTAAAGTCCAATTTTTTCAGAACATGCCAGTGGCGGTGGGAAATGGGTTTTTAAGTATTTTCAAGCCTCTTTTATAGAGGTTTTTAATGGTTTTAAAGTGTTGTGGGGCAGGAGACCAGGTAGTTAAACAATAGTCTATGTGGGAGATGATCATAAAGTAGAAATAGGTTTTTAAAAGCACTCATGTTTATGTTATTCTAAACGTGACAAAAATTCTAATTGATTGAATTATCTGGGACCCTTTTTTTTATGTGACTTTTAAAGGGACAATGTGGTGTTTGACAGGAGGCACGAGCCTTAAGCCAGTTATGCACAGACGATAAGGCAGCTGTGAGGTCATCAGCAGCTTGGCTGAACGTTCTTAGCTTGAGTGGACAGCAAGATCTGATGGTTTACGAAGTCGAAGACTTTCTTCAAGTCTAAGAAAGACAGCCCCAACACAGGACTCCTATCAAACAAGCTCTTAATGTGTCTGTGGAGTAATCGGTACGAAAGCCAAACTGTAGTGGATGTAATGAGGGTTTGATGTATTTAAATAAATAAATAAATAAATAAATAAATATAGGACACCTGAGATCTTGTTTTATTGTTTACTTACAACTATTATAGTATTGTATAGCCTATTTCTTGTTGTTGTTCAACTCTTGGTTTTAAAATGTTCTCTACACATTTTCATTGATCGATTGATTGGTTGATAATCATGTTTTAAACCTCGAACCACAAGAATGTGCGCCTCAGCTGATGACGCGCGCCAGAGACGTGTCTGTCTGTCATGTGACTGTTTTTGGGTGAACTTTGTATGAAGTGTAAACTTCACAGCAACCTCACACTCTGCCGTCTCTCACCTGTGCCAGCCTGTGTGAGCTAATGTATAGCGCTAAAGACTTTATCCCGAACAGCTCATCATCGGCTCCACACACGATCTTTGGGAGTCTACAGAAAGTGTACAGTGAGGAGCGGCTCTGAGCACTCACAGGCGGCTTATGGAGCTGCGGCCGACGCTCTGGAGATAACACGAGCGGGACTTGTACTTTGGAACAGTTGTTAACAGCGCATTCCCTCTCAAAACCGGCTCTGTCTGTGAATGAGTGTGTCTCTGCGGGTTG
>JAIEZT010001368.1:10000-46852 GCA_019594935.1 Periophthalmus modestus
CCCCTCATTATCTTCACTCCCACCAAACTCGCAGCACTGTGGTTCCCCGAGCACCAGCGCGCCACCGCGAACATGATGGCCTCCATGTGTGAGTACCCCATATGACCCCAACATGTGTGAGTACTCCATATCATCCGACATGTGTGAGTACCCCAAAAGACCCCAACATGTGTGTGTACCCCATATCATCCGACATGTGTGAGTACCCCATATCACCTGACATGTGTGAGTACCCCATGTGACCCCAACATGTGTGAGTACCCCATATCACCCCAACACGTGTGAGTCCCCCATATCACCCGACATGTGTGTAAGTATCCCATCTTATTTGACGTGTCTGAGTACCCCATATGACCCCGACATATGTGAGTACCCCATATCACCCCGACATGTGTGAGTACCCCATATGATCCCAACATGTGTGAGTACATCATATGATCCCAACATGTGTGAGTACCTCATATCACCCCAATATGTGTGAGCACCTCATATGACTCCAGCATGTGTGAGTACCCCATATGATCCCAACATGTGTGGGTACCCTATATGACCTCGACATGTGTGAGTACCTCCCTCCAGCGTGTTTAAGAAGACTCCAGCACACTGTGTCACTCTCTCACTTTTATTAGTACAATGTTGCGGTCCGTCTGAAGGTCAGTGGGACTGTTTAAAGTGAGCCAAGAGTCGCCCAGTCAGGTGTGCAGAGTCTACACTGAAATGAGTACCCCATATTAACCTCAACATAAATACCATAGAACCCCGACATGTGTGAGTGCCTTATGTTACTCTGATAGCTGTGAGTACCCTATATGACCTCATTTGTTATAATTTGGGATTTTGTTTCTCAAGACCATTATCCTATCAAAAAGCAGAATGATGCTCATGTGAGGCTTATGCTGCGTTCTGGCCGTGGCGTCTGATTACATACAGCGTCTACGGGGGATGTGCGTCTAGGCCAGTCCAACGTTTCCACGGCGCGTTTGAGCGTCAACTCCGACGCCAGAGGTGAAAAATGTGAACTTTCAGTGAAATTTGCTGCACGTCAACGAGTTTCAAGTGTCTGTCCTCAAAAGAAGAGCCATGATTTTCTAACAGGTTGGGTTGCCAGATTCAGTGCTGAGTTGGTTTAAATCTAAAAAGACTCTTTACCTAAATACCAGCACCTGCAGCCAATGTTTAATAAGCGCTAGTGCAGCCTCTGCAGCGCTGTGATTGAATTCTGGAGGTTCTGATCTTTCACATGAGGCCTGTCCATAAACTGAGAATGATAAAAACTTGTATATGTCCCCTATCTGCAGGTTAAGGCTCTGGCTACACAGGTTCAATTATGATTGTAGTACCTTTTCTAATCAGTAAAAGTAGTACAAATCCTGTCTCTGTGTCCCCCAGCCAACCCTCTGGGGCTGCTCCTGGCCAACATCCTGTCCCCTCTCCTGGAGGACTACGGCGGGGTGCCCACCATCGTGAGTGTCTCTCTGTCTCATGTCTTTCTCGTTTTCTCTCCCTGCCCAGTCCCCCTGTTCTTACCCCTCTCTCCATCTTTTTTTCTCTCCCTCTCTCTGTTTCCCTCCATCTCCTCCCCTCTCTTTTTTCTCTCCCCTTCCCTCTTCCCTTCCCCTTCTCCTCTCTTCCTCCCCTTCTCCTGTCATTCCCCTTCCCTCCCTCTACTCTGTCACTCCCTCTCATTCTACTCCCTTCCCCCTTTACTCCCTCTCCCTCTCTCTTTCAACTCTCATCTCTCCTTCCCTCTCCTCTCTCTCTCTCTCTCTCTCTGTCTCCCTTCTGCTCCTCCCCTCTGTCTTTTCCCTCCTTTCCCTCTTTCTTTCTCCTTACTCTCTACCACTTGTTTCTATCCATTCATCTCTCTCTTTCTCTCCTCCTCCTCTCTCCTGTCATTCTCCCCCTCACTCTCCTCTATCATTCACCCCCCTTCTCATTGCGCTAACCTTCTTTCCCGTGTTGCCTCCCTCCTCCTCCTCCTCCTCAGGTCTTGGTGTACATGGTGCCTGCCTGTGTGAGCTGTCTGCTGGCCACAGTGGGGGTCCGCAGCAGTGCCCCCCCCACGGCCCCCTCCCCCAGCGCCCAGTCCGGCCCCGAGCCCTTCCTCCAGGGCCTCAAACTGGTGAGCAGCACTGTCACTACGGTTACATGCAGGTCAGGAGAGGCATTCAACTGCATGGAGTAAGAAACAGTGAGGAAAATATTAGACATGTGTTTGGAGGTGATTATTTTAGATCAGCAGTGATAACAAACTGCTGTCCCTCCACTGTGGACTAGCACATGCTGTTCTGTTTTGTCGGCTATGCTAAAGTGAAAGCTTTTTTTATGCTGCGGAGAACAAATAACTTGGAAGTAACACAGCTCCTCATCCACATCAAACGTTCAGCGTATATGAGATGTTCCTTATCTATTTCTGCCAAAAGTGTGGTTATATGTATAATAGTCATTGTATTAGTAATTATAGCTGCAAAGTTGTAGAGCTAATGTTAAATTACTAGACACCCCTGAATTGGATTGTACTTGTATGGAAGGTAACTAAATACATAGTAACTTAATTCAGAATACAAACTTTGAGTAAGGGTATTCTGGTGTAGTTACTATTTCATGTGGTGGAATTCAAAAAGATTTAAGTTTCCTAAAATCAAAGGATTACATTGCAGTACTTAATAATGTAATGCAGGCTTCAAATTGCACAATGTCAGTGAGAAAAATGCTCTTGTAGTGTATGTGCAATTTTTTTTCTTCTTTAATTAGTGATAACTAAATGCAGAACTAAAGAACTAAATGCAGTGTTCAGGATACAGTACAAGTACACTTGAATATGTCTGTGCAGCTGGTGAAGAACAGAGCTTACCTGGTCCTGATGCTGTGTCTGGGATCAGGAATTGCCTCCTTCACCTGCTTCTCATCCCTGCTCGACCAAATACTCTGTGTGCAGGGATACTCCAATGTAAGTACTACTACTGTGCAAAGGTACTCCTATATAAGTACTCCTACTGTCTAAAGGCACTCCTATTTAAGTTTAGGTACTGCTATGTAAGTACAACTACCATGTACAAGTACTCCTATGTAAATACAGGTACTCCTATTTATTTATTTGATACGGACAGCGCATATTAATGAACATCTGCCGTAAACACAGTAAATATTCCAGATTATAGCAAAAGATGCTAATTTCCATCTGTTGTCCCTAGGCAGGTACACAGACAACAAATACAACATGGACATTACAAGAATACAATAAAAGCAGCTAAAAGTGCTCACAGACCTGGTTTTCCTTCAGCCACAGTTTAAGGTGCAGTTTGAATGTGGACAGAGATGAACATTCTCTTATTGTCAGAGGAAGGCTATTCCAGTAATGAGTCTCTTAAAAAGAGAGCACGGTTTGTCCAAATTTAGTGCGTCTGTGTGGTACATCACAATCTCCTCAAGATGTGGCCCTGGTTCCCATTCCACTCACAGTCTTTAGTTTGATAAAGTCTTTCAGCAGAGGAGGAGCAAGTCAGTGTAGAACTTTGAATATAAAACAAGCATTTTTAAACAGTATAAAATTATCATAATTCAACCAATTATATTTTTCTAAAACAATACAATGGTGAAAGGAGCTAGGTTTTTTGTCAAAGATTTTTATGGCTTTTTTAAAGAGGGACTCAATTGGTTTTAGTGTTGTGCCGGCAGCAAGTGACCAGGTGGTTATGCAATATTCAAAATGAGAAAAAATCATTGAATGTAAAAAAAAGTTTAGCTGTGTGCTGTGTCATAAAAGGCCTTACATGTCTAAAATTTCGCACATTAAAATTTATTGTGTTTGTCATTTGTTTTATGTGTTTCTTAAATGTCAAAGTCGGATCCAAGTCAAACCTAAATACTTGAATTCTTTGACAAGATCAAGTTCTACTCCATCCAAAAAAACATTGGAGCACTGCAATTTGTTTGTTTTTTTGGTAAACATCATACATACAGTTTTCTTTATGTTGAGTTGCAAACAAGAACCTTGGATCCAGTTTTGGACATGAGTCATGGCTGTTGTCAGAATTTGAGAAACTTCTTGAGTATTTTTAGCATGGGTAAAAATCACAGCATCATCTGCATATAATTGGACAATGACATTGAAACACACATTTGGTAAATCATTAATATACATACTAAATAAAATAGGGCCCAGAATACTGCCTTGGGGGACCCCTGCTGGACACAAAAAAAAATGGTGATTTGATTCCAGAAAATGAGACACACTGTTTTCTATTACATACATATGATTCAAACCATTTCAGGGCTGTTTGTGAAAAATTAAAATTTATTAATTTGGACATAAGAATTTTGTGATTGACTGTGTCAAAGGCCTTCTTGAGAATCTATTTCTAATTATTTTTAATCTAATTCTTCTTGAGAATCCTATGCAGTGTTCTGCATCTGTGTGAGTATATAGAATACATGTGTATGAATGTATAAGTCGGGCTGGGCAGTTGCATTCATGTGTGTGTGCTTGCAGGACTTTGCTGGCCTGTGTGGGGCGCTCTTCATCGTGTGGGGGATTGTGGGGGCGGGGCTTCTCGGGGTCTACGTGGACAGGACCAAGAAGTTCATCGAAGTGACCAAGATCAACCTCAGCCTGAGCTCTGTGGCCTGTGCAGCCTTCTCTGTGGTCAGCATCACACACACTCACACTGAACCCTAACCTTAACCTAAACCCTAACCTAAACCCAAACCTTAATCTATTTTAACCCACATTTTAACTCTAAACCATGTTATTGATCTAATATTATTGAAGCCTTTGTTATGGACCTGCTGTGCAATCATTAGATCTAGTCATATCTCCAGGTCAGTGATCAGCTCAGTACTTGTTAATCGAAAGGTCAGCCAAACAACAGACAAGGGAGTAAACTGGATCATGTTGAAGAATATGTTTTGGAATAAATTGCAATAAATCTGTTTCTGCCTGTATTGTTCAGATCAATTTTCAGAAAAGTATGTGGTATAAAACTTAACAGAAAATTGTGAATTATCAATAAGTGGAGAATAATAAAATAAGTTTTGCTTTGTCCTTTCATCTCTCTGTCCTCCTGCCCTCCTCTCATCTCTCTATCCTCCTGTCTTCCTGTAGGTGGCGCTGATGCCCAGGCAGCAGGCCGCCGTGGCCGTGGTCTGCTCTCTGTTCGGGTTCTTTGGCTTCTCTGTTTACCCCGTTGCCATGGAGCTGTCGGTGGAGTGCTCGTACCCCGTGGGAGAAGCCACCTCTGCGGGGCTCATCTTCGCCTCAGGGTGGGTCCCTCGCACACAGCACCCACACTTCACAAGGCAGCAGCTTAGAGAGAAGAGGGAGCCCAGGGGGTGCTCTTTAAGTGCCCTCATGGTCAACTACAGTGACCATTTCTTAGCTTTAAACAACCAAACTGAGCTACAGGTATGAAAGTTTTCTTACACTGAAGAACGAGGAGAACTAATCTATCTGAGGTGTTTGTAATCAGCATGTAGAAAAATGAGTGAGCTCCCACACTAGAGTAACTCGTGAAATTCACAACGACATCACACGTACCAGAGCATATCTGTAGCAAATACACATTCTTTTAACAGTACATTTTTATACATTTTAGCTTAATACATTTTAGGCTTCTTATCTTAAATTAGTTATGCTTTTAACCAAAATCATGTGAAATTAAATCCTTGACTTACTTTTAGCCTCTCACATCAGCACTCTTTAAAGCCCACAGAGATATGTTACACATGTGTAAAATATTGTTAAAAACTGGACAATCATAAATACCACTGTGCTCTGTCTCTCTGTCTCTCTGTCTCCCTGTCTCTCTCTCTGTCTCTCTCCCTGTGTCTCTTGGTCACTCTGTCTCTCACTCTCTCTTTCTGTCTCTGTCTTTCTAACTTATTTTCTCACTCACTCTTTTTCTTGCTCTCTCTCTCTCTCTATCTTTCTTTCTCTCTCTGTCTCTCTCAATGTGTGTCTTGGTCTCTCTCTGTCTTTCTCTCTCTCTTTAACTGTCTTTTTCTCACTCTTTCTTACTCTCTCTCTCTGTGTCTTCCTGCCTTTCTCTCTGTCTCTCTCTCTGTGTCTCTTGGTCTTTCTCTGTCTCTCATTCTCTTTCTCTCTCTCTGTCTTTCTAACTCTTTTTCTCACTCTCTTTCTTGCTCTCTCTCTCTCTGTGTCTCCCTGTCTCTCTCTGTCCCTCTATGTCTCTTGCTATCTCTCTGCCTCTCTGTCTCATTCTCTTTCTCCAGTCTATCTCTCGCTCTTGTGCACCAGCCTGGCTGTACAGCTGTCCCAGCCTCTGTCCTTGTGTTCCTCCTCATCATTTGAAACACATAGCGCCAAATCAAAGACAGTATGAACAGTTCAGTGCATGAAGATGTTCTCTTCTCTTATTCATTGTGTTATGAGCAGAGCAGCTGATGCAATATTATGTCGAGTACTGTATATCTTTTAAACATACCTCGAGAAAACACTCTTGCACCTTGTGATGTCATGTGGTGATACAGGAAGTGCTCTACTGTGTTTTAATCTCCATACACCTTCACTAGAATCATAGCATACTTTCAGTTCTGGATTTGATATATCAGACTGCTGCTAAAACTGCATTACTTGACCTAAAATACTTCAGATTACAGGAAATGGTCTGATTCTCTTCAGGCAGGTGCAGTCTGTGCTCTACATGTTCCTGCTGCAGAGCCTGACCACGCCTCTGGCCCCGACCCCTGGTTCCATGTGCGGTGAGGAGCCCCAGAGCTGGAGAGGTCAGCCCCTTTTTGCCCCCCTCTGCCCCCTTGTTTACACAAAGCTGTTTTGTAGTTAGTTGAAGAATAAAAGAAAAACATAACATAATTGTATACATTTTGAAATACGTTTAAGCCACACAAAGGATAGACTAAAATAAAACCATGCTTTTTCATTCTGGTTGTGTTAATTGCACTGAAAAACAAAAAACCTGACTGTTTCCATGGAAATGTTGCTCCTTTGGCTATAATCTTCCACATTATGGCATAAAACATATCTATCTCCATGGAGAATGTTCCGAAATATGGTTTTAACTTTCTGTTTTGATGGAATCATGCAGGTCAATTTCTACCTCTAGAGTTACATACTGTAAGGAAATATATGCTATTTCTAGTCAGTGGACTTGTATTGGTTTACATCAGGTATGGGCAAATACCTGTATGTATCAATATCAGAACTGAAAAGGCTGGATCAGTGCATCCTTCAGCATTGTATTTAAAAAGTTACTCAAGTAAAGGTACTAAATGTGTATTGTGTAATGAATATGACCTACTTTTCAACATTGAAATAATTTAAATCTCTGTGTCGCTCTCCTCCGCTCCTCTTTTTCCTCAGTTCCTCTGATGGTGCTGGCAGGTCTGTGTGCCTTCTTCACCTCAGTCTTTGTTCTGTTCTTCCACTCGCGCTACAGACGCCTGGAGGCCGAGGAACAGGCACTATACGGGAGCAAAGAGGGCCCCGTCACCGCCGAACAGGAGCCCCTCACCGGGTATGACCAGGAGCCTTCCGATGGGTACAACTAGGGCTGTAGTACCACCAGGCCAGACTAGGACCATCTCACTGGATACTCAGAAGCAGTCATGGTGTGAAAGTAGACACTGAGGATTTTCTGTTTACTGAAGCTTACTAAAGGTTTTTGTGTAGTTGGTTGTGTAGTTTACCTCCGGGAGTCAAAACTAAATAATAATGTTTTTATTCACACTCTGCCTCCACAGTGTCCAATTAAGTAAAATGATAACAATAGGTTGAGTTCACGTGACATCACTACAGTGTAGAATCCCTATAGTTTAAAGTGCGACAGGTTAGACCACTCCTATCACTAAAACATACATAAGATAATTATATTTAAAGAGGGGGGATTTTACTTCTATGGGGTATTCTTGAATAAATCTCTTGTTGTGTCTGGTCCACATAAAATACATATTTGAAATATTTTGAAGCTGTAAACCAGGATAT
This sequence comes from Periophthalmus modestus, assembly GCA_019594935.1. Taxonomy (NCBI): domain Eukaryota; kingdom Metazoa; phylum Chordata; class Actinopteri; order Gobiiformes; family Gobiidae; genus Periophthalmus; species Periophthalmus modestus. The sequence goes on from JAIEZT010001368.1 coordinate 17,961, forward strand.
TGGTTCAAAAATATGCCAAGGTCCCCCTATGGTCCACAACGACACCACAGTACAATTCTGAAGTGACAGGTTAGAGTGCTTTTAAAGATTTTACAAACAGTCTTGACTAATTTTGTTTTTCTTTTTTTTTATTCTGGTGAAGTTTATGGACACATCAGCATATGTGACATACTTGGAGGTAATTCCAGTTCTGTTACCTAACAACCATAATGTAACAAGGGCCAAAGCTTGTGTAATTTACACAGTAGTTATGATCAGACTAATACACATAAATGACAACAGCTTTATTTTGGTAAATAAATGAAGGTTTAAACTGTCAGAAAAATTCTTTCTTTGTCCCTAAGTTGTCTTTGCATTTTGGATGGAATTTTTCGAGTTGATGGCATGGATAGAAAGATTGTGTTTTTAAACCCACTGCTACTTCTTATATGTTTGTACCTTTTTTTTGTTTTTTGTTTTTTGTACTGCCACTTATCCGATGTAAAACTATAATAGATACTTACCCCACGAAACCAAGTCAGAATTAGAAAAAATATGAAAACCTGCCACATGCACTTTAAGTGAATTTCCAGTAGTGTTTATTTTATTGTGGTAGTTTCCATCAGCCCTAAATGTTTAGGATTGTATAACATAAAAAATTCTTGTATTTAATTATTAATGTTTTAAGCAATTCGACGAACCAGAACACATAGTCCCCGTACCTCAGTTTGAGAATGGTTGCCCTATAGCGTACCTGTAGCAGCCTAATATTTCATTTTTTATTTAACACCATGACAATATTTTAGATATCAACAATTGCTCATATGTTCATTTATTTTCACTCATGAGGTAATGCACTACCTTTGGTCCAGACACTGTGTACTGTCTGGACCAAGGGTAGTGCAATACCAGAGATACTAACCAAATAACCTGCACAGCTCATTTCCTACTGACTCATGTTTGATACATTTATTTTTTCAAAATGTTACATTTTTAAACCTGTGGATAAAGAACTGAACTGCAGTTGTATTTTAATATCTGTACATCTCTTTTTTTTTATATCTCAACTCTATTCAAAGAATTCCTGATAGTTTTTAATACTCTATTTAACTAGAATATTTTTATTCATCCCAACTTTTGGATGCATTGTTTTTCCAGATATTGTTGAACTTTGTGTTGCAGCACTGACCATTGTGGCACAAATAAAGGTTCTTTTAAATGCACAGTTTGTGTTTTTTACAATGTGATAAACATTAAATGAAAATGCTTCATAATAGAATATGAAGAGAATTCACAAACTAGGTGTACTTCTGCAACACAATACAATGAACAACAGAAGAATATGCACAGTCTTTGTAGACCTGTACATTATGTTCACATTAAAAGTGGAACTAAACTGTGTAGATTGTGTTTTATAGTATTCTCTACTGTTCCAGGCCAGTCACAATAACACATTTGAAAGTGCAATATATTGCTGAAGTAAATAAATGATAATATTGAGACTAAATCTACAATATGGTTAAAAAACAAATACTGACCCCCCAAAATAATTGTTCCATCTAAAATATTTGAATAATACGTTGATATAGTAACTATTGTGACAGCCCTAACTGTTCCTAGTCCTTTTTTGGCTATTTTTGTGCAAACTAGGTACATTTGCAGCCTTGTGTTTGTGTGCTACCTCCAGTGGCAATTTCAAGTACTATGTGACATCACACATGACATGCTCTGATTGCAGCCGGGTGTTTCTGATTAGATCCCGAGATACTTGAACTCCTCCACTTGAGGCAAGGGCTCACCACCCACCTGGAGAGGGCAAACCACCTTTTTCCGGTCGAGAACCTTGGCCTCAGATTTGGAAGAGCTGATTCTCATCCCAGCCGCTTCACACTCGGCTGCTCCCGGAGCACCCCCCCAAAGGACACCACGAGGGACACGGTCGAATGCCTTCTCCAGATCCACAAAACACATGTGGACTAGTTGGGCAAATTCCCATGAACCCCTCGAGCACCTGATGGAGAGTATAGCTCAGTCAGATTGGAGGAGCTCGGAGTAGAGCTGCTGCTCCTTCACGTCGAGAGGAACTAGCTGAGGTGACTCAGGCATCTGTCCAGGATGCCTCCTGGACGCCTCCCTAGGGAGGTTTTCTGGGCATGTCCCACAGGGAGGAGGCCCCGGGGAAGACTCAGGACACGCTGGAGGGACTATGTCACTTGGCTGACCTGGGAACGCCTTGGGGTCCCACAGGAGGAGCTGGAGGATGTGTCTGGGGTGAGGGAAGTCTGGGAGTCCCTGTTTAGACTGCTGCCCCCGCGACCCAGATAAGCGGAAGAAAATGGATGGATGGATGTTTCTGATTACAAACAGCCGGCTGCAGGGGCAGAGTTTAAGTGTGGATGTTAGATCAATCAGACCCTGCCCCTCCTTCCCCTTCAGGCTTCCCATTAGTCTCTCTTCCCTCCCTTCCTTCTAGGTACTGCCCCGTCAGCAGCTTTATTTGACAAGTGGTTGTGGGCGGAGTTTAGGTGTTTAGTTCCACTTTAAATAAAGTTTGATGAGGTCATAATTTGAGATAAAGGACAGGAGCGTATATAGCTCTATTGCAGATTTTTTTTTTTTTTTTAAAGATGCAGTGAATCTCCAAATCTTTAACCACATTTTGATTTGTTACAGTACCAAAAGTTTTTTTTGTACAGTACCAGTTTTTTTTTTTTTTTTTTTTTTTTTATTCTTTGGTACACGTCTGGCTTCACATAACATTTACTGAGGAGGTGTCTCCAAACTTGAGCAGCAGTGTAGATCCTCAAACATGCCATATCAAGCTTAATTAACCCCTTACCATTCCGGGTATTTTTGGTGAAATTGCCTACGTTCTGACCTCTCCAAATTAAAATGATTACTGTTATTGAACCATAAGTATTATTTACACAAGTTTGGGGTCTTTGTAAAGGTAACATCCTCTAGTTTTACCCTCAGGTGTCAGAATCACTGTAAGTTTGTCTGGTAAGTATTTATACACTTTGGAACACACATAAAAAATGATTTTTCTCATCCTCGCCTAAATTTTTTTGTAAAAATTAAGGGGAAGAAAGCTGCAGTAGGTAGCTGGGGACAAAAATACACCATATTTCAATTGAAAATGTTGTTGACCTCTCACATTTCAGATTTGAGGTCAATCTATAAAAAAATGAGATTTTTACACTTATTTTATTATGACTAAATCCAGGCGCTTTATGGAGGGACTTTTGATGTATCCAAGTTTATCCAAACCTCTCCAAATGGAGACATTTGGAGAACGTTTGGAAAAACTGCAATAACTTTTGAATGTTTCAACCCACAGACATCAATGAGGGCTCTACTGAAAGCTCACACTTAGAGGAATCAGTATCTGCACACTGAGCTGCTCTATTACTGATGTAAATTTATATAGCATATCAAAACACAATATAAAATACATATTTGTTTATGAAATATAGTCAAAACAAGGGGTATGTGTCAAAATAAATATATATTTACAAACTCCACACACTGCAAACAGTGAACAAACACACACTGTGAACAGCAGTGAAAAGCTCACTGTACATGATTATGGCTTGTCCAAAAATGGTGAAAAAATGTCTTTGCCAAAATGCCATTTCTTTGTTTTGTGCAAAACCTGGTAACATCCGAAGAGCAAATTTGATAATCTCACCCATGTGCCTAAAGAAAAACACAAACACATTAGTAACAAGAAAGTACAAAATTGAGAGAGGGTGAAGTAATATTATATCATATACATATTATAATTTTACTTACAATACTGTAAACTGCAGAATAAAACACCTTTCAATCAATAGACAAATGAAGTCTAATTCATACAGATAAACACAAATGTGCCTGAGCCCATGGTTCCAATGTGCACTATGCACAGAAGTGATGCTAATGATTACACACGATATATTTTATCTACAATTATGTAAGTAGCAGAATAAACCAGGCTTACCGACCCAGAACAGCATCCAGTCCATCAAAGAATATGCTCCTCCACTTCTGAGTCCACCGTGGAATCTGCCACGGACCGCTCCGGGTCCGAGATGCCTCTGGTATAACTTGTACAAACATCCACAGTGTCCTCCGTCGCGTACTGCCTTTGTTTTATCCGTTTCGTCGTGTTTAGAACGCAAAACTGTTGCAAAATCACAGTGCGTCATTTTACGCACACTTTACGCACGAAAAGCCGTGATTCATTTACTTTGGTTACGCACTGGGCCTGCTCCGTGTGTTTACAGAAAACCATGGCATGTCATACATCCTCGTGTTCAGCTGCTCATTGGCTGTAAGGAGAAAACGTCACTGAATGTGTGAGATGTGACTGGTTGATTCTACACGGGGGAGAGTGGGGCGTACACTTTCAGTCACCTGTAGCACTGATTCGCTGTCTGAGTCTCCAGTGACCCTCAACCCCCACCTTATTGGCCAAACTTGGTGTCAATCAGAAGCTAGCAAGTTTGTCTATCACTGAGAAACAAAGTTGGCGCTGTCTGAAGTTTGTTATGCCTGAAATTGACAAAAGAAATGCAAAACAATCACGGAGCAGATTTCACTTTCCTGCAGCAGATTGGACATGGAGGATCTAACTTATTTTGTGGACATAATTTCTTGACTGGATTATATTCTCTGGACCTCTACGGAAAGAATGAGACCGATATTGTGGAAATATGTTGATGTTTGACAGAACCAGAGCCCTCAAAGGTGAGTGAAGTCCAAATAGGCATTTTTGGCTTTTCTGTAAAAACGGCTTTCCTGACAGCACTGTGGTGACTTTAGGTGAAAATGGTTTACATATTCGGAAAGATGAGATCCGTAGCTTTCATTTGATGTGTATATTGTTTGTGTGGGTGACGCAGAAGTGAATGTACATTGCTGTAAAGTTGTAAAGAAAAGGCGACGGCCCGCGGGCGGGCCGTCGGAACGGTAAGTGGCTCAAAGTCCTTTCAACTGACAGGAATGTGTTTGTTTTTTAAAATGTGGTAAGCAGTAAATGAAAATTCTTCATGATAGAATATGAAGATAATTCACAAACTAAATGTGCTTCTGCGACACAATACAATGAACAGCAGCAAAATATGCACAAGTGTGGAACTAAACTGTGTATTTTGTGTTTTAATAGCACTGTCATGATAACACATTTGGAAGTGCAATATATTGAAGTAAATGTAGACAAACGATAATATTGAGACTAATTTATGCCACAGACATAAAACTCTAAAGCAGATTTATATAACCAAGATTGTTCTAAATTTACAATATGGTTAAAAACAATGAGCCACAAGAAATAAGCAGCAGAATGAAACCCTTTAGTAGTTAGTTTGCATCTGTAATGAGTCATAGAACTTATTAATTCAACCTTTTACAGCTCAAATCTTATTATATAGCCACAAAATAACCAACAATTTCCCGGTTTTGCAAAGAAAGTACCCGCAATAAATATTGACTCACAAAAATTATTGTTCCATCTAAAATATATTAGACGATGAGTTGATATAGTAATAGTGATTATTGTGATTGGGCCTAACTGTTCCTAGTTTTTAAAAAAATCTGTTTTAGTGCAAAGAAGATACATTTGCAGCTTTGCGTTTGTGTGCTACCTCCAATGGCAATTTCAAGTACTACGTGACATCTGCTACATTTGTTACACTACGAAAAGTTTGAACAGTTCTTTTCATTCTTTGGTTCACATTTGACACATCTTATTTACCGAGGAGAAGTGCGCAAACTTTTGAGCAGCAGTGTAGGTCCTCAAACATGCCATGGCAAACTTAAGGCTCAAAGTCAAATATTTAAGTGATTGAAAAATGTACCTACTTTATAACAAAATGGTAAACAAAAATCACTTTAGTATTTTTATGTGGTAAGAGAAGATCTTGAACTTTGTGACAGTTTGTTTCATGAGGACAGGTCCAGTAATTACAGAGATATTCTAACCATGAACTAAAAATCTGCAGGATGTCACGATGAATGCATCATTTTATGGGAAACATGAGACGGGTTCATCTGCTGCTGGAAAAATATCTAGTAGCGATATTTCGGACAAGCACTGTGATTGTGATTACAATTTCTGTCTAAATTACACAGACGGGCACTCTTTGAACTGTGCCCGTCTCACAGTTCAAAGTTTACAATGTTCAGAATAATTGATAAAAAGACTGACATGAACTGACTAATAAAAAAAAAAAAAAAATCACATTTCAGAACATATTTGCACAGATCTAAACAAGAGGGTTAGGGGAGTTTTTATGCAGAATAAAACAGGAGATTTTGTGATTTGTGGAGGAAATTATGGTACTTAAAAATGGCAGGATTTAAGATTTGCCAAGTATGTTCAGTCAAAGTCCAATTTCGATTAGATTTTTGCTTGATTGTGCAGCCCTAGATGGGGGTTACTAGAATCAGCTGACTGACCTCTGATCTCTCGAGGTCACATGCAGGGGAAAGAACCACAGCAGCCAAATGGACTCAGGAGAATTAATCATTTTCCATTCCCACATAAAAACAAATATAAAAACAGATCGATGTGTCGGGGGTACATGACCACTTAAAAACACCCACCCACAGCGCCCTAGCGCCGCATCAACATAAAACTGTGTCCAAAACCAACAGAAAGAGACACTCTCAGAGCCAGGAGAGGAGGAGTTGGGGAATCTCTGAGGAAGAGGAGGGGGAAAAGGGATCTCAGAGGAGGGGTCTCAGAGCTGGAGGGCGCAGAACTGCTGGTACACGGCCAGGATGTGTGGGTCGAGCTCGGCCGTGAAGAGTAGGTTCTCCAGGGTGCCCATGTATTGCTGGATGGTCTGGTGATGCTGCAACACACGCGTACACACACGTGTCAGGTTTCCATGTGTGGGGACATTACACTGACTTCATTCATTTCTTGGGCACTGATCCTAACTAGGGCTGCCAAAAGCATCAAAAGTCAGACACATATACAATACCAAAACTAGAAATGAAACTAGATACTCATTTGCAGAGGTATTGTTACTAAAGTCACTTTCATGTGGCACATTCCTGAAAAGCTTTAGAATGATCTTGAGCTGTATCAGAACAAGTATAAGACACATAGACTAGTATACACCCACGGACAAGTATGGAACCTACCTTGACGACTGAGGGATTACACAGATATAAGACACATGGGAATATAAAAGAAAGTACTACGATTTTATGCTGAAAATCACATTCTATTGTCTAAAAAAAGTGTTTTTTGTTATCATTGTGGTATTGCAATTAGTATTGAAATTTTATTATCATGACAACCCAAATTCTAAAATTAACCATAGTCACTGATTGCCTAACCTTAACCCACAACCTAACCATAACGCTAACCTAGATATGAACATTATGCCATGTTGATGTAATAATCTAGGATTTATGTCATATGGGCCCTTATTTTTAGCCCCAGACACAGCAAGTTTATCCTGAAGTGAATGTAAAGCTGGGGTCTCCAACCTGTAGCTCTAGCCCCTTCCAAGTAACTCTCCAAAGCATTAAAGGGCCCATATTACACTATTTTCTAATTGACATTATAACGTTGACTCCTCATCAAAAACATACTTTGAGTCGTGTTTTGTTTCATTTACACATGTTTGAGAGAAGAACCCTAAATATGCATAATATATATCTGAAACACTGTTCCACCTTGGTAATGCAGGGAGTGCTCCACTGTGTTTTTAATCTCCATACTCAATACTTCACTAGAATCATATGGATGATTTCAGACCTGGAATTGCCAATCTCTACTGAACTAAACTTGAAAACTATCGCTTTATGTCATCACAAGGTGGAAGCAGCAGAGCATTTTGAACTAATAATGCAGGATTACTCAAACATGTGTAAATGAAACAAAACACAACTCCAGGTATGTTTTTGGGGAGGTAATGGGATTATAACATGACTAAAAGCTCACAAGAGTCAATTTTGACTAATATAGGACCTTTAAGGAAATATTGATATGATACAGACACATGTGAGGCTCGTTCTGCTTTCTGATTGGATACTTGTCTTGAGAAACAAAGTAACAAGTTATAATAATTAATATTTTTTGTAATTAAGAATAAATCAGCATTAGAGTTGTTATCAGTAAAAGCTGTATTTGATTTGACTATGTTTGCCTCATATCTGAGGACACACATTTATGAAATTTAAAATGGCAAATCTTACATTATTGATACATATTTGCCACATGTACAATCTCACCAAACCAAGTACTATATGGCAAAACGTGAAATCCTGTCATATGCAGTAGAAGTAGTGGTATTTGTGGTTAGGATCAGTCCCTTGTGTTTGCATGTGTGTGCATGCGTGTGTGCAGGTCTGTGCGTAAGTGTGTGTGCATGTGTGTGTGAATGTGGTTGTGTGCGTTTGCTATATGTGGGCTCTCACCATGAGGAAGACCTGCTGCAGTCGGTCAATGCAGTTCCTGTACCAGGGTGTGCTGATGTCCACACTGCCCGTCTCACAGCGCACCAGGTGCTCTGTCAGCAGCATGATGAACCTCTGAGGACAGAACAGGACAGGGTCAAAGTTCAGAGAAAAGACCGGAGAGTGCCACGCCATTCAAGGCATTGGCTCAGTTCTAACCTACCCCTTAGGAAATCAAATTGATCAAGATATGTTAGTATCGTGACTAGTCCATAGTAAAAAAAGATCATCATCATCATTGCATATTAATTGCTGAAAAGCATCATCCCTCTTGTTAACTTTTGTAGTTTTAAAAAAGTATTTAATCTGTCCAACAGTGACTATGTAAGCAATATAAAACATACTGGTGTTTGAACTAGTGTTGCAGGCACAGCTCTGTTGCCTCTGGTGTAAACTGATGCTTTAAAAAATAAAAAAATAAAAAACGCTTTACGCAGCTTTACCTATGTTACGTGCTGAAGCTCCTGGTGTAAATGCCAAGTCAGAATCGAATAGAGTAGGGTTGGACTATAAAACAGCTTTTTTAAATTTAAATTATAAGGTTTCATTTACATTCTGGGTAGATCTGTTTTATTTATCATTATGTAACCTTTCTGGTGGAGGGTCCACTAGCTACTATGTAACTTTTAGTAAGAATTGTACATAAACTTTTACAAATGAGGCCCCAGATCTGTGGAGAGACTAGCCAACTAACAGTACAGATGTATTCTGTGTAAACCCTCAGTCGTCCAGGTCATAGTACAGATGTATGTTTTTCAAGGTATTTTCAGCAAAATGTTTAACCAAATTTCAACAAAAATACAAGATAAAACTCCAGGTGCAAAGATGCTCCACAGACCTGGAAGATGACAAGGAACAGATTCTTCTGCTCGCTCTGGGCTGACTCCACCTTCTCTTGCAGCCTCTCGATCTGCTCCTCCAGCTGAGCCTCCTCATCTTCACTGGTACGCTCCATGTCTTCGTCGTCACCGCTGTCCCTCTGAGGAAAACACACATGTCTCGGTCCACATGTCTTAGGACTTTTGACATCTCCATGACATTTTACCAGACCACTCACCCTCTTGTGCTGCTGCTTCTCCAGCTTGTCCTTGGCCTCCTCCAGCTCCTTTTGGATCTTCTGCACGTGCTTGTTCATTTTGCGGATGGTGGAGTGGAGGATCTCCCAGATGTAGAGCCTGAGGAGCAGGTGTGGAGTTTGGGTGAGTGAGGTGGTCTCTGAAGGGATGTCTCTGGAGGTTACACAGGGGGTAACACACAGCTCTTACCTGGTGAACTCGTGGGCCATGTCTTGAGAGAAGAGCCAGTTGGCCACAGCAGCACAGTCCACGATCTGAGTGCGGATCATTTTGTCCACCAGAACAGCAATCATCTACACAGCAAGAGGTGTGTTAAATTATTATTTCAAAAGCAAACTCTTTTTTGTAACAGAATCTAGTGGTTCACACTTAATATGCTAAATGACACCCATGGGTGCTGGTCATTTGTGGGTGGTGGTTAATAGGTAATTGGAAATTTTGTGACCTAACTAGATACATTGTGAATTAACGGGTGTGTTCCTAAAGTGTGAAATGCAGAAATGGCACAGTCTATATGGTAAATAACACCCATGGGTGCTGCTCATCTGATGGTAATGGTTAATTGGTTAAATTGTGAATTATAAATGTAGTAAACAAGGTGTATTGCAAATCATCATATGAATTTTACTTTCCTACATACTAAAATACACGTTAAATGACACCCATGGGTGCTGCTGACCTGATGGTGGTTCCTCCACACATCGTACACGACTTTGAGAATGTGCAGCTTTCCCTCGTCGCTGTCTGTAAGCGCCTTCAGGATCTCATGAAACCTGCGTGTTTGGAGGGGGACATCCACATTAAACCATTGTAGTTGGACTAAATACATGCAGTACAGCCACGTGAAGTATACTTACTTGCCCAGGGCGCTGAAGGAGTGGCTGAAGGACTTGGCGGCCATGTGTAGCAGGGTCTGCAGAAACACGTCGATCTTCAGAGGGTTAAAGCTCTCTGCCTCATCTGCAGAGGTCATGGAGCAGGAAGAAGATGAGAACAAACTGTGTCATAACAGCACATGTGCATACAGTGTTTCCCATACCAAAATAATATTAATGTTGACAATGAAATGAAAAGTGTGCTTTTCACTTTACAACATTTTCAATTTGAACGCCGACGAGCGCTGAAAGATGGAACGTACATGTAAATACATGTAACAGGTTTTAATGATTCTCAAACTTTTACTTAATGTGGTGGGATAATACCTGTTATAAATATAAATCATAGTTTTATACCAATCAAGAAGCAGCAGCTTGCAAAAAAAAGTTAAAACATGTGTTGAAGATTATGATCCATATTGATGACATCACACCAGGGAGAATTCTACTGTTTACATGTTAGAAACACATCCAGTATTTTAAACATTCTTTTTTTTGTGTCCGTATTGCTTCAAACTGTGCCTTACCGTCTTCGTCCTCCTGGTTGGGGTTGGGCACTTCTTTGAGGATGCTGAGGATCTCCTCGTTAGTAGCTTTGTTCTTGATGGCATTTTGCACAGTCATGGAGACTGCGTAGCCTGGTAAAGAGGCTGTGGAGAGCATCAACAGAAGAGGTATGTCAGATCAGAACCCTACTAAACCCCAAAGTTATGCTTCTAAGCAACAGCTGTATATACAGGTGGAATACCACGACCATGTGACCCTAATCAATCAATGTGTGCGTGTCTATATATATGAAAAAAATCTGTTATGCTTGATCCCCATCAAAAACATAGCTGAAGTTGTGTTTAGTTTCATTCACACATTTAAAACACAAACCCTGCATATTTAGGTGGTGTTCTTCTCTCAAACTGAAAACTGTTCCACCTTGTGATGTCATGTGGTAATACAGGAAGTGCTCTACTTTCTTTTAAACTCCATACATCTTCACTGGAATCATTTGGATGATTTCAGCCCTAGAATTGCCCATTACTAATGAACTAAAAGTAAAAGTTAGCTGTTACCACTACATGACATCACAAGGTGGAACAGAGGATTTTGAGCTTTTGAAATACAGACAGACTAATAACAAAGGATTACTCAAACATACACAAAACAACTCCAGGTATGTTTTGATGAGGTAACAACATTATAACATATATAAAGCTCACAAGAATTAATTTTGTGTAAACACCAACGGCACAAAATATGAGACCCAACCCTGCTGCCCCTGTACTCACCGGCGCTCTCGTCTGCATACTTGTATATGAAGAGGGGCTCTGCAGGGATGAGAGCAGAGAAGGTGGGGGGCACGATGTCTACGATGCGCTGGTGGTATGACAGTCTGAGGACGGGATACAGGCACACGTGAAGAGACCAGAAGGGGGGAGAGATAGAAAGGGATAGAGGAGGGAAGAGGAAGAGTGTAGGAGGCTGGAGGAGAGGGAAAAAGAGCAAAAGGGAAGGAGGAGGGAGGTGGAGATAAAGAGGACTGTTAAGAAGAGTGAGGAGGAGAGTGAGGAGAAGGAGAGTGAGGAGTAGAAGGAGAGGGAGGAGAAGGATATGGAGGCGGTTCCTGTAACTTGTTTCAGGCTTACCTCATGCTCTTCTCCAGGACCTCTTTGACAAACTTGGGCTTGGGCATCTCAGGGTCCATAGTAAGACAGTCGGCCCTAGAATAGCCATACAGCACACATTATGAACCAAAGGGCCATGTTGTGACCTATACAGCAGAGCAAGGTAGAGGAGCCAAAAGTTGTGCAAGTAGAAGTACAAAGTAAAAGGGCTAAGAAAATACTCAGTATTTAGGGACTCAAGAAAAAGTATGTTTTTAAGAATAATTGCCGTAATCTGAGTTATACATTAATGCAACTAAAAGGGGAAAGCAATACCGTATCCAATTCAATATTATCAAATAGGCCACAAACGTTTAAAAATGAAATCTTAGCGGAAGAAGTTATGCAAGAAAGACAAATGTTCAAATCATTTTCGATTGAATGAGCGATACGGTGGCACACTGAGAGGTGAAGCAGTTAAAATGAGGCTAAAAAAATTATGTATATCAGTTGGATGCCTCAAACATAGGCTAATGAAACTAAGCATTTATTTAATGTGTAAATAATAAAACATAATGTCATTCACTCACCAGTCGTCCCAGCTCCAGCGGAACTGGAAGTTGCTGAGATGGTGAGCGAACCAGTTTATGAGCCTGAAAATCACACACACAGATCGTTAGAAGAGAGGCATTTAAAAAGAAGGTCACAAATGAGTTACGCACCGGTTACGGACAGGTGAGCTCACATACACAGGACATGTTATGATTGGGTTATGGACAGGTTATGTTACGGATGTGTTGCGGACGGGTGAGCTTGCACACACAAGACAGTTTATGGTTGGGTTATAGACAGGTTAGGTTAAGGGCAGGTTATAGGCAGGTTACGGGCAGATAATATTTTGGTTTGGTTACAGACAAGAGAACTCACACACACAAAAAGGTTATGGTCAGGTTATGGACAGATGTCAGGCTAAGGACAGATTGCAGACTGGTAATGGACAGGTTATGGACAGGTGAAGTCACACAGACACACAGGACAGGTTATTGCAAACAGGGGCAAAGGCTCACCTGTCTATGCACGTGGTGTTCATTGTGTCTAGTCTCATGTAGAGCATCTCTGTGGCCTGGGCTAGCTGGCACACTCAGGTTAAGGAAATGCCACACCCTTACTTTGTTTTATTTTAATATTGCAGTTTAAAGTTAAAATTCCTGACACAACCAAGTTCTTGGGAGTTCCAGCCTCATTCACTATAAAGACATTTTGGCAGGTTTTCAACAATGTCGTTTTAAATGGTAAACTACACAGCGCTTTTATTGCTTTGAATAATAAACAAAAATTACTGAAAACAAAGTATTAACATGTTTTATATATTTTTTGTTTTTTTCAGTTTTTTATGATTTCAAAGGATACAACTTGTGGGAGTGACCCGGGCTGCAGTTTGCACAGTTCGATGAGCAGCGTGGTGTACATGACGTCGATGTGGGGAGGGACGGGCAGCTGGAACAGTTGTCCAAAGATCACCTGAAGAACACACACAAATGTTATTGACATGTAAAAGCATGAGGCAGGATTCACCCAGCAGCATCACCGTACCTCAACGATGTGGTAGTTGAGGGGGATCTTGCTTTTGCCTGGATAGCTGAGTAACTGTGCTGCACTGAAATTAACAAAACACAGGTCATAGACAGGTCATAGACAGGTCATAGACAGGTCATAGACAGGTCATAGACAGGTCATAGACAGGTCATAGACAGGTCATAGACAGGTCATAGACAGGTCATAGACAGGTCATAGACAGGTCATAGACAGGTCATAGACAGGTCATAGACAGGTCATAGACAGGTCATAGACAGGTCTGAAGAGCACCAGTGAAAGGGGACTTCTGGGTTATTATTATCAAAGATACAGATATCTAGTCAAAAGTTGTTCTCTTCTTTTGCTATGGACCCACAGAGATTACAGAGACACCTCTTGCTTATTCGAAAGGTACAGTATGTGATTTTCCATGGAAATAGAGTGTTAAAACCATACTTCAGAACATACTCCATGGATATATACAAAGTTTTTATGCCAGACTGGAATATTACAGCCAAAGGAACAACATTACCATGGAAACAGCAGAGCAAGGCCCTCCTCCAGGCCAAGTAAAAGTCAGGTTTGTGGAGCTGCAAGCCCACTCTCACAGTAAGGATGTCTGTATTTTTAGTTTTTCATTGAAATAAACACAACCAAGTTTAAACAAAGATTATATTGAAAAGAAACATACCTTTGCTCCAAACCACATGCTTCTGTGTATCACCACTTTAAGAACCATGTGTTTTTTTGTTTGCTATAAATACAGTATAAACCCCGATATATATATATATATATATATATATAATATATATATATATATATATATATAAAATAAATCATTTTACTTTTTCCTGCCATACCAATGTAGTAAAAGCTGTGTGTGTATGTACCAGGTCTTGCGCTCTTTCCAGTGGGTCTTGATGATACAGTTGAGGTTCTCCTCTATGACAAACCTCTCCACAGAATGGCTTCCGGGCATCACAGGGCCCTGCAACAAAGGGGGAAGGGGGGGGGGGGTAAGACCTCAGCACATCCAGAGACTGTGCTGTTGACACTGGCATCATATATCATATTCTACATCATATATATATTGAGGAAGCTCTCTATATATGTTCCATAAAGTTTTAGGGGTGCGCTCGCATTCCTGGGTTGAGCCCAGTTTAGTCCCTTCTACATTCTGTTTGAATCCAGAAGAGTCTGGAATTGGACCTACACCCTAACTTGGGATGATTTAACCACCGCTGCTAATTTGTATCATGCATCTCTCAAAAGCAGAAAACACCTCCAACTAAATATAGAATTTCTTTTACCTGAGAAATAAGAGTTGATTCTGCAGAAATACACACTTTTTCTCTTTTCTTATGTGTAAGCGGCCATGCTTGTTTTGGCATGAACAAAGCAATTTATAATTTAATTATAATTTGCCTGTGAATCACGCCTATCTGAAATCGGCGAGACAGTACACGGCTCCAGGTCCACTCGTCTTTGTAACGTTTTGTTGAAGTGTGCAGTTCTGGCTGGACAGGCATGTCTAATCCAGGATTAGTTCTGACTTTAGTTCCAGTTTAGTTCCACTCTTAATGTGCACGTGTCTTGATGCACCCTTAATGTCATCCATGGTATTCTGATGAGACCGATCATAGCCAGGGGGTGGGATTTAACAATATATGCGATACTGTCCAGTGTCAAAATCATTTTATTACATTTTATATATTTCAAGAATGTCAGTCAGAATCTTCAAATACTTGGATCCAGAGTTTTGTAAACCAAATGTCAACCGCATTGTATAAATGTCTTTGCATAATTTACATTTTGAATAAACAAACTAGATTTGGTTATTGTCTAGACACAGATTCACATCAGAGAACTTTGCTGATCCTAGAATCCAATAAGAAGCTTGAGCTGTATCAGAAGTATAAGACACATAGACTAGCATACACCACATACCACCACTACCTGCACAACTGAAAGATTACACAGATATGACGCCACATGGGAATATAGCAGAATGCACTACTATTTAATGTTGAAAATCACATTCTATTGTCTAAAGACAGTTTTTAAAAAAATATATTTTTCATTATTATCATTGTGGTATTGGAATTCCTATCGAGTCTATTCCTTCGCATTTTAGTGCCGTAACGACACAAAATGTACTATAACGATCTTCCTCCCTTAGCCTGTCCCAGCTGGTGTGCCGTACCTCGGGTGCGTCGGTGTAGTCGAACATGCGGAAGACGACGCGGGGCATGGGGTAGTGGGCATCTGGCATGTGTCCTGGAGGAGTGAAGGGGGGCAGGTTGTGCTGTAGGGCTTCACATAGCACACTATCGAAGGCTATGTACGGCCTCAGGATGTGTCTCTCCTGCCACCGGTCCTTCTTCAGCTTCTGGATCTGAGACCACAGGCAGTCCAGGTACTGCACACATGGGCG
Source organism: Periophthalmus modestus (assembly GCA_019594935.1). Classification (NCBI taxonomy): domain Eukaryota; kingdom Metazoa; phylum Chordata; class Actinopteri; order Gobiiformes; family Gobiidae; genus Periophthalmus; species Periophthalmus modestus. The sequence goes on from JAIEZT010001368.1 coordinate 33,952, forward strand.
CACACAGAGTTACAGAGAAACAATGGTTAGGTGCCGTTAGCTGCAAGACATAATTGAAATATTGCGCAAAATTGACTCTTGTGAGCTTTAAGCCATGTTAGAATGTTGTTACCTCTTCAAAAACATGTGTTTTGTTTCAATCACATATGTTTGAGTAATTCCTTATTAGTCCGTCTACATTTCCAATGCTCTGTTCCACCTTGTGAGGTCATGTAGTGGTAGTTTTCAGGTTAACAGCTACTTTCAGTTCAGTAGAGGTTGGAAATTCCAGGGCTGAGTTGATTTTAGTGAAGGTTTATGTAGTTTAAGAACAGTGGAGTACATCCTGTATTACCACATAACATCACAAGGTATTTTCTGGTTGAGAGCTATCAGAGAACTATCACAACACAATCAACTACTGCACTTTGCATCAACTTTGTGAAGTTGTAGTGTATTACTTTGTATATTTATGGAAAATTTTGTGCAGGAGCATGGGCCACGAAGGCTTGTGGACTAAGCTTTGGATAGAATTGTAATGCTAACTGTAAGGAGTAGACAGGAGAGGTCGCAAGATTATTATTACATGCATGGATGACTCTGGGATTATGGGGTCCGGGGCCTTTGCTAAGGGCTGTCTGGTCCCTGTATGACCTGAGCAGGAGCTGTGTTCGCATTGCCGGCAGTAAGTCAGACTTGTTCCCGGTGCATGTTGGACTCCGCCAGGGCTGCCCTTTGTCACCGGTTCTGTTCATTATATTTATGGACAGAATTTCTAGACGCAGTCATGGGCTGGAGGGGGTCTGGTTCGGGAACCACAGGATCTCATCTCTGCTGTTTGCAGATGATGTTGTCCTGATGGCTTCTTCGAGCCAGGACCTGCAGCAGGCACTGGGGCGGTTTGCAGCCGAGTGTGAAGCGGCTGGGATGAGAATCAGCTCTTCTAAGTCTGAGGCCATGGTTCTCGACCGAAAAAAAGGTGGTTGCCCTCTCCGGGTGGGTGGTGAGCCCTTGCCTCAAGTGGAGGAGTTCAAGTATCTCGGGGTCTTGTTCACGAGTGAGGGAAGGATGGAACGTGAGATTGACAGGCGGATCGGTGCAGCGTCTGCAGTGATGCGGTCGCTGTATCGGTCCGTTGTGGTAAAGAAGGAGCTGAGTCGAAAGGCAAAGCTCTCGATTTACCGGTCAATCTACGTTCCTACCCTCACCTATGGTCATGAGCTCTGGGTCATGACCGAAAGGACAAGATCGCGGATACAAGCGGCCGAAATGAGTTTCCTCCGCAGAGTGGCTGGGCGCACCCTTAGAGATAGGGTGAGGAGCTCAGTCACACGGGAGGAGCTTGGAGTAGAACCGCTGTTCCTTCACGTCGAGAGGAACCAGCTGAGGTGGCTTGGGCATCTGCTTAGGATGCCTCCTGGACGCCTCCCTAGGGAGGTGTTCTGGGCATGTCCCACCGGGAGGAGGCCCCGGGGAAGACCCAGGACACGCTGGAGGGACTATGTCTCTCGGCTGGCCTGGGGACGCCTTGGGGTCCCACCGGAGGAGCTGGAGGACGTGTCTGGGGTGAGGGAAGTCTGGGAGTCCCTCCTTAGACTGCTGCCCCCGCGACCCGGCCCCGGATAAGCGGAAGAAAATGGATGGATGCATGGATGACATCCAAAATCTCTTCAGGTATGTTTTGGGTGAGCGAAAAACTATTTAATGTGGTAAAAAGCTCAAAAGACAAAAATGAGACAAACACAATTTGACAGCAGAAATGCTGAGAACAAGTCTGGTGATCTGTTACGCAACCATCTTAGTGCTAGTAAAAGCCAAAAGTGGAATCTGTCAACTGGACAAAAAGATGGAGCAGTGAAGATGTTTCACTGCTCAAGCCGCTTCTTCAGTTCTGGTCAGATTACTGATGGAAACTGACAATTATCTGAAATGAGGAGATACTGAAAACTGGAAAGAGCTTTTGTTTAAAGTTTCTGTATGTAGGCTAGGTCTATTGAGCTACACCAAGTGTGCACTGTGCCTGAGACATACTTAGCATATTTATACGGGGAGAGAGTATGTCTCTCCCCGATTGTCTTTGTCTAACAAAAATATTTTCTAAAAAAAAATTCTTTAACTCCCCTCTCAAACCATTTTTTTCTCTGGCTAAAATTTGTACCTCACCATCTTCAGAGGAGTGGCTAGTGGCTTTGAGATGGAGACTGAGGGTCCAGAGTAGTGAAGAGTGCAGTGAGCGTTACACTGGAGAAACTACACTGAAAAGTGTTTGTAGGTTTGAAATAGACTGGAATCTCAAAAAATTCTGAAATTCTCTGAGGCTTTTCAGACACATCAGCTGTGTAAGGAATAGTTACACCTTTCCTTCCTACCGTTCAGATTCCCTGTTGTCCTGTTTTTTAGCTCTCTTAGATCTATTGAAGGCCCATTTTGAATATCCACAAGCAGAGAGGGCTTTCTGTGTTCCTCCTTCACTTTTTCCTTTGTGCCTGTAGACTCCACTTGAGCTCTGTGCTGTAGAGTACGGATAACAGAGTTTGTGCTGCAGTGGATGGTGTGAATCAAACTGCAGGTTTTGGTCAGTGTGTGTGGGTTTTCCTGAAGACTTCTACTTGGAGTCGCTGGTCCTCTCCTATATTTACTGTACAATCTAAGAAGGCCAGTTTGTTCTCCTTGGCCTCTTCCTGTGTGAACGTTTGAATCCACAGCATTAATATGTGGAGTAAATTTTTTTTATTTTAGTCCAGTTTGTCATCCACATATCAATGTTAATGCGTGGGTGGAGTGCTTGGAAATGAGGCCAATGCATCTTGTTCAAATTTTTCATATAAGTTAGCCATAACAGGAAAGACCGGTGAGCCTGTGGCAGAGCTTTGGATTTTCCTGTAGAAGTTTTTTTCTAAATGAAAATGATTAGAAGTAAAAAAAAAAAACCTCAACAGTGTCTCATGTCGATAACAGTGACACTGTGTGATGTGGTTGTGTGGTTACCTCCTCCTGTGGGTGGGGCTTCTCTGCAGACCACACCTGTAGCATGGGTACATGTGTCTTCACTCGTCTCCTGCACAGAGAGACAACAGGCTCAGCTATTACCAGGAAGTCAGTATTTCTAAAATGCCATGGCAGCAAATAAACTGAATTTTCTATTAGTGCAGTTTGAATGTTACCCTTCTCCTACGCACCTGACCTGATCCACCCTTTGTGTCTTTAGAAGTACTCACTTAAGGTAGCCCTCGATCTGACTGAGCAGGCGGTCTATCTCCACATCTTTCTTCTCGTACAGCTCTTTGCCCACCCAAGGAAGACAGGACATCACCACATACACAAACCAATCTGAGCGGACCTGCATTAACACACCAGCCAACGTCTTTACAGGGTCCATATTATAGCATTTTCTGATCTATGTTATTATGCCGTGTCATCAAAAACTGGAGTTGTGTTTAGTTTCATTCACATATGTTTAACACACAAACTCTGCATATTTTGTACTCTGTTCTACCTTGTGATGTCATGTGGTAATACAGGAAGTGCCCCACCTCATCGAGACTAGCAGTTATAGGGGCAAATTTGGAGCCAAGAGTCATAGCAACCAAAGTCAATCAGGAGCGAGGCTGTTTAAGGTAACTCCTCTTCCCGCCCACACAATGGTTTAGCGGGGCTTTGTAACGCTGCCAATCAACCTGTTGCTAACGCTACCGGCGCAACCTCAGGGAAGGAAGGCACCTGATTTGCTCTCATCAAGGTTCATATCTTGATTTACAGACACAATAGTGAAATAAACATACCAGCATCATAATAGAACGGGGAAAATACGAGCATGTTAAGGTTCGAATGACGAGCCTGACAGCAGTTACAGAGAGAAGGGCGACAGTTTTTTCCACAGTAAAGTGAATTGGAATTTGGAACGTGGCAGCTAGCAGGTTAGCCATGTCCATTTATATAAATAGTCTATGGGTGGAACAGAGCATTTTTTGAGCTTTGGTGATGTCGAGACACTAATAATAAAGGATTACTCAAATGTGTGAATGAAACAAAACACACCTCCGGGCATATTTTGATAAGGTAACAATAAAATAACATGGTTAAAAGCTCACATGAGTCAATTTTGCGTAATATAGGACCTTTAAAACGCATTATGACAGGTACCCATGTCACGTAAAAAATTAAATAAATTGAAAAATGTATGTATCATTTATTATTATTCTTGTTTATTCATGGGGAGCAGACAGACACCAACTTGCAACTTATTTTCAAACTTGTCAATTAGAAAAAAAATAATTAAACCTGTTTAGAAACATTTGTTACCTTTTCAAATAATGTTTCACAGGGCACATTTCAAATGGTAAAATATGGGCTTACCTGGGGCACATCTTCTTCCTGAGTTACACTGACAAAGTTCTCAAACATGGCCACCATGGAGGGAGCGGCGATCACATGACAGTTCACTAGGTCAGACAGGAAGCGTACCTGCAGGAAAAAGCATTATCAAACCCAGTGTCCCTCTACACATATACAGCACAATTATGCTGCATACTGTTCATTTATAAAACCTTTTTTAAACTGTTTTGTCTTCTTTAGCATAGACTCAAAAGGAGGATTTAGACTTAAAGGACTTGTGTGTAGCCTGCCCTCTGATCCTTTGAAAAAGGTACAACAATCACAAGAACAAAAGCACCGGTGTTGCCAGTGCTTTAACCTGCAGATAGAAAACACATCCAAGTTTTTTCTCATTCTCATGATCAGGCAATGCCTCATGTGAAAGCTCAGAACCTCCAGAATTCACTCACTGGCCGGCATCAGCTGAAGTAGCATGAATTAATGATTGGCTGAAGGTGCTGGGGTTTAGGTAGTGACCATTCAGATCAGAGAGAGTTCTTTTAGGTATAAAACAACTGGATTTCAGCATTGAAACTGGCAACCCAAATGAGAGACTCATGTGACTCATTCTGCTTTCAGATTGGATAATCGTCTTAAAAACCAAATACCAAATTATTTATATATATATATATGTAAAAATGGCAATCATATCCAGTGTTTTGTAACTAAGGATAAATCAGCATTACAATTGCTACCAGTAACAGTTATTTTTGATTTTAACATTTTTACTTGATATTTTGGGACACAGTTCAGTCAAGATTCAGGATAACAACATACAGTTCCTTTAACTGTGACACTCCAGTTTTACATACCAAGTAAACCGCTTCATTGTACAGGTTGTTCTTGAGCGTCTCTTTGAGCTGTCGGATCATGGCCTCCACAAACTCTCCTCCGAAGTTTGTAGTTACGTGCGTTGAGGAGGGCCCGACCAGGTGTGGTGTAGACAGTGAGTTTCTCAGGCAGCAGCCGCGCCCTGTCATAACCAGCACATGGTCAGAACCAGCCTGCAGCCTGCAGCCTCCCACCTCTGGAACTCTCTTCCGCCTCTTCTCCATCTTCAACTCAAATCTCATCTTCTAGATTTTTTTTTTTGTTTTTTTTTTTAATACACAAATCTTACAGCATATATAAAACTATCAATTTAATATTTTCAGTTTTAGTATCGACATCTTTGGCTTTTAAAGACACAGAAAGTAAACTTTCAGGTGGTGCCACATCACCTGCATAATACCATGGAAATCAAAGATTATAGTCAAAGGCCTCAAGGCTGAATAACAGTCAGGTTTGTGGAGATGCACAGCTCCAAAATCGAGCAGACTTACACACAGAGCAGAGGATACGTAGAATCTTGTTTTTTGTAGTTGGGCAGGTCAGCCTCTAGGACTCCTGCCAGGCCTTCAAGGTTACTCTCCAGAGAGGACGTGCTCTGGAACACAGGAACAGAGCACATACACTATCAACACACTCATGGACACACACCTACGCACGTCCTGATCACGCACAACGCTACCAGCACCTACGTGCCAACACACACACCCATCATAAACATGTGAGCCTGCAGAGCCCCCAGTCTCTCTCATGTCACCTAGTCTGGCTCCGTACCTTCTCTCCAACTCGACATATGAGCGACTCCAGGCGATCTCAAATCTCGATGGGCTCTGATGTCCTCCTTCTTTTGTGAGGCTGACCCCCCTGAAACACAACACACATTTGAAGATCACATTCAGATAACAGAGGATGTCCGGTACTAATATGAGGACTGCAAAAAACTTTGCTGCTGCTTTGTTAGAACAGAGAAAGATTCATCTTTACATATCTGACGTGTTCACTGCAGGTAGGACCACAAATAGGCCTGTCATGATAAATACTACATTGAATTATGACTCAGTATATCATAGCTGGAACAATACATTTTGGGGCTCAATATTTTTGTCAGTAAGGGGTTTTTTGTGAACGTGGGGAGTTTGGGGTGTTTTTGTTGCAATACAATTAAATTTGACCTCTAAAAGGTTGAGTAAGTGACTCCTATGGCTCATTACTGACATCAACAGTACATTGTTTGTTGCAGCTCACACCGCTTACAGTCTGTTTAAAAAATAGTTTACAGGGATTATCTTGCATTACTGTTATTTAATCAGTGGCATAAAATAGTTAAAATTTTATAGTTTATCGCAGTATGTGTCTGTACCAATTATATTGTGCTGCAATATATTTGATCGTGACAGGCTTAAGCACAAATGCAACTTTCACACAAGAGATCAGGCTGCTTCAGCTCAGTGGGTGAAGGTATTAGCCCCAGTGACCGCCCCCATATCCTGACTCTGCTGATCACGGAGCTTCAAAAAACCCTCTCGTCTGTGTTTAAATAGGTTTGGGTCGCCAAAAACCACACTGTTCAGGCCATCTTTTCATGTAAAGAGTCCGTACCGTCTGTACTGCTCCACAATTTGATTTCAGACATAAACATCTGAACAGCGTTAGCCTGACCGGTGGGCTGCACACATGCCACATGCGCTTTACCTACCCTCATTCTCGTCGCTGTGCCGTCTTCTGGACATTTTTAAAACTAAAAGCTGGTAACGATGCAAACGTGAGTACAAAAATAACCCAAAGCGTGATTTGGGGTTGGTTAGGCGTTTGTATTATTGCGTGGAAGCCGCAGCGGCGCCACAAAAGCACACAAACAGCAGCGCTCTGAATGAATGAAGCACTTCCGCGGTGAGCCGGAAGTGCACCCGTTTAATCCCTCCGGCTGATCCTCTCTGCTTTGTACCGTTCCTCGTTCTGTTCTGCGCACGCTCCTGCCTCTCCTGCTCAGCTCATGTGGTTCATATGCACATTTAAAATAATAATGGCTTCAGATGGAGTGTCCTGTACAGCGTTTATAGATTTGGACATCGATCTAAATCCTCCTAATGAACAAGAAAGATGTAAACAAGAGAAAACAACTGTGCGCTCCTCTGCGTAAACACTACAGCCTTTGCCGAAGAAAGGTGAGGTCTTTTAAATAAGATAGGATAAACTTTTTTTGATGGGGAATTCCAAGAACAGCAAATAGACACTCAAAGATCAAGATAAATAAATATTAGAACATAGACTTGAACCCAACACTTTGCAAGTATAATGAAATCAAATAATCAAATAAAAATAAGGGCTACATCACTGTCCTGTACACTAAGTAGCTCTGACTGTTATTATGTACAGTGCAACATATTGGATAAATAAGGATGAATGACAGGTAAAGTGACTTCAGTGTATTAAACAAGAGATTATTCACATCATGTTAGTGTATTGCACATGATTACTACAGGTGGAAATGTCTTGAAGTTTGAGTATGGGGTCAAATCTGAACTTATTCATGCAGTAGCTTCTAAAAAGATGTTCAGGAAGTTGTCATTAGTTCGTAGTTTCTCATATAAACTATAATTATTTTGAGAATGAAATGCCTCATAATCAGAGGGGTGTAGAGTAACCAAAAACTACTCAAATAAGAGTACAATAAGAGTTACTTAAATATAATATTACCTACCTAAGTATGCACATGATAACTATTATTCATTATACACATACATTTTTTTTGTTTGGCTGTTTAATTTTGAACCTCTTTCTTTGAAATGTGATTCTTAACATTTTGGGAAAACTAGTATTAAAGTATTAACTCAAGTAACTCTGGATGTGATTTATAATTTGTCACTGGGTACTACCCACCTCTGATATAATGCACATATTCTTTTGAGAAGACAATAAAAGTTCAGGTACGTTTTGTCATTTTCTTTACATTAATATATTGACCTGTCTTATCTCTGTCTTATTTATCATTCTGTAGTCTTTTGCTGCATTTGTGGCCTCCAAGAAATCTGAAGGCAGTGAATGTTGGTGCTGCTGTGGTCATACCTTCACTGAGCACTCTGCCATTCACAAACGTGGCACGGAGCCCCAGGTCGAGGTGGGAACAGCATGCCCTAACTGCCTTTGACAAGGTCCAGACAGAGACACAGACAGCACAACTGGACCCACAACAACCAGACCTACAACCAGACCCACAACTGGGGCTGAAGAGCACAGATGTCTCCTCATGGATCCCAGACACCAGCCACTTGTCTGAAGAGCAGCTCACACAGTAATGCATCTACACGCTCTAGTGTCATACTCGGGATTGTCAGACTTACAGAGAGGAGCAAGTAACCAGCCTTTGAAAAAAAAAACAAAAAAAAAAGTGTCCCAAGCCCTACAAAAAGAAGCTTTGAATATAAGCCTAAACTCTGTCCACAACCACATTTCAAATAGAGTTTGCTAAAACTGGCCAGTACCTGGAGCACTAAAATGGAGAGTGAAGGGTAGGGTCTGGAGCAGAGATTGTATATATAAATGGACATAGCTAAAACGCAAGTCTTTGTAATCCAAATAGAAGTGAGCATGGGCGTGAAGAAAAGGGCATTACTGTCAACAGGCTCACTCCTGATTGGCTCTTTGGATTTTCTACTTTGATTTCCAAATATGGTCCCTGGTTGCAGATTAGCTGCTATAAGTGCCGGTCTCGATTGGCTTCCTTTGATTGTAACCAAATGCTATGGGGTGACGTCACACTCCCTTGATTCACTTCTAGTACAGTCTATGTTCTGGAGGTAGAAGGAACAGTGTGATTGGACTAACAGGTATCCACACTTCTGACTCCGCTCCTGCAGCCAGGTGTTTGTAATCAGAAACACTTGGTAATCAGGACAGTCCTGTGTGATGTCACCAAGTACTTAAAATTGCAGTGGGCACTGGAGGCAGCACACACAACAAATTGCAAATTTCCCTAGTTTATGCTGAAATTGCCAACAAATGACTAAGAACAGCACACAGTACTTTTCAAAGAACATTTACATTGTTTAGTAGCAAAAAAAGTTGATTTAGAGTTTTGTTACACTTTAAATATGTGTCGCAGCTGAGTGGTAATGACATATTTTTAAACTGTATCTGATCATTAACTGATCTATTAACATGATACAGAGCTGAACAAATAAAAAATCACCTATATTATGACAAATTGCCATTTGGGAACAAGCACTAAAGAAAAAAAGAGCAAGATGTGCCTCTCAATTTTTTATTTAATTTTGTAAAACAATATACACTCACATTTACCATGCTTTTATTACTGTGCCAGTGCCCTACTTGAGATGTAGTGATCCTGAAGTCCCTGTCTTTTCCTTGTGTTCCAGAGACCCTGGCAGAGTGCTCCTGTTCTTCTACTGTTACTGTGATGTGTTCTGATCCACATGTACTTTGTGCCTGGCAGAAAGCGCTCTGTGAGAAGCTTCCACCTCACAGAAAGGTGAGTCCTGCCCACTCTCCATAGCTCACTCTTTCAGGATTGTACTCTGTAACAGAATATGTTACAAAACACATCCAAAGGCAAGTATTCAGAAACTAATATACATTTTCAGTATTCTTTCCCTCACTGTCTGTGCATCCATTAATTGAATAAAAGGGTGTGTGGGGCGCTCTCAGCATTATTAGGATCTTGCGCAAAAGCTACTTTACACAGGGAAGGAATAGTATCACATTTTTAAATGTCTAACTGTCCGTAAAAAGCTCCAACAAATTCACTATGTTCTCCTGTCTGTTGTGTGTTGAATATAAATCTTAATTATAGATGTATATATATATATATATATATATATATATATATATATATATATATATATATATATATATACACACACATACATGTATATATATGTATATATATATGTATATGTATATATATGTATATATATGTATATATATATATATATATATATATATATGTATATGTATATATATATATATATAGGTGTGTGTGTATATATATATGTGTGTGTGTGTGTATATATATCTATATATATATATGTGTGTGTATATATATTATATATTATATATATATATATATATGTGTGTGTGTGTGTGTGTGTGTGTGTGTTGGTGTATATATATATATATATATATATGTGTGTGGTGTGTGTGTATGTATATATATGTATATATATGTATGTTGTGTATGTATATATATATATATATATAGATATATATATATTTTTTTTTTACTAGTGTCACAATAATCAAACTTTAGTTAAATCCAGAGAAGAGCACAGACATCGTCTCTGTCCACAAATGCACCAAACGTGTTTTTTCACACACTAAATAGTCTGTATTTCTGATCAAATAGTTTGAAGTATATCTGTCTGCGTTTCCATGTTTGTTTTGGTTCACTTTGGCTCCGCCCAAACCACAATGCCTCTCTGTGATTGGTTTGAGCCACTGGTGGCTCGGGCCGTATCATAACAGTGGGAGCCATTCCAGACGGGATTCTTGGGAGTTTGTGAACTCGCAAATATTGCGAGAATCAATCTTGCTATGTAAATTAGACTAAAGGACTATAGTTCTAATAACCTCACCCTAATGGCAGTCCCACGTTTCCCTGGGCGTAAAAAGCCTGTTCTACTAGAGTGACATTAGTTTTGTGTATGTGCATTGGGAATGTGTTTTAGGTGAGGGTGGCCTCAGAGGGCATCAATGGCACTGTAGGAGGCACCTTTTCTGCTACTGAGCCTCTACATCCAGGCCATGTGCTCCAGCCCGGTCCTCAGGATGCATCGGGACGACTTTAAGGTGAGTCCTGAGCATGTACTATGACGACTTTAAGGTGAGGGGACCAAGTCCACGAGGGACAGCCTGGATCTGTGTGTCAGTTTAGATACATATTGTCTCCTGGAACCTTCTCCACCATCTGATAACAGCCAATTAATGTTAAAAGTTAAGGTGAGGGTATGAAGGTTAAATTTCATAAACTTGACATCTGTGTCCCCAGATGCAAGGTAAACATGTTCAATCCTTTTACTGAATAGCATTTTCTGATATCAATTGTTACGTTAATATGTTCATGTCCAACACTGGACATGATGGCCAAGAAATAAATTGGTGTTTTGGTTCCTAAGATGATATCCAATCAGAAAGCAGAATGTGTCTCACATGAGTCTCTCATTTGGGTTGCCAGTTTCAATGCGGAAAAATCCATTAGTTTAAACCTAAAACGACTTTCTCTGATCTGAATGGTCACTACCTAAACCCCAGCACCTGCAGCCAATCATTAATAAGAGCTAGTGCAGCCTCTGCAGCTCAGAGTGAATTCTGGAGTTCTAAGGTTACTCATAAGAGTATTCTATGTAAGTGACTAATCCTGCTGACACTGTTGTTTCCACAGACAAGTGCAGGAGGAGCTGTGTGCTTCACAGAGCTCAAGGTGGGGGGTCTACAGAGAGATTGTCCCCATGGGTGTGGACCCTCAAGTGGTGTCCTATCGCCTGGCAGGTGTGACATGCTTTTGTGCATGTATTCAACATTTTTACAAAGCTCTCCTTATCAACTGTATACTGTGCTTGTGTGTGGCCAGGGACTCACCTGGAACCGGAAGAATTCCACAGGGAGGTGGAGGAGCTTCTGGCCACAGACCAAACAGATAGGGGACACGATTCTTCTAGATTGCCGCAACTTCTACGAGAGTAAAATTGTAAGATTGCTTTTCTTTGACTTTTAGTTGTTTCTGACTTGACTGTCATTGATCATGCCTCATTAAAGTGGGACTAAACACCCAAACTCCTCCCCACAACCACATAATAGAATGTGATTTTCAATATTTAATTGTAGTACTTTCTTTTATATTACCATGTGGCCTTATATCTGTGTAATCGCTCAGGTTCCATAGGGGTCCATGTGTGTATACTAGTCTGTGTGTCTTACTGGTTCAGGAAAAGTTCATTTCTTGCTGTGAAGTGATGTTTTTAGTCTTAATACCTGCTCAAAGTCGAGAGGTCTAGTTTTCAATAGTAGTTTTAGTATCTATTAGTATTATTAAGTATGTATACTTTTGACAGCCCTACCTGTCACTCACTCAAAGCCTTACTGGGCTTACAAAATATGGGAATATGGGGAACATGGTTTCTGTGTTTGAGCTCATCTGCATTAAACACAAATAAGTGAATCACAATATGACGATTTCATGATTAGACTTTTTTCCCCACATCCCCCATCCTTATGTCTCAATGAATAAAACACACAGGTATGTATTTGATATGAAAAGAAATATGTGTAACATGCATAACCTCCCTCCCCAGTGTAACCCAAACCATAAGACACTGCACTATGCTTTAAATAACAACATATTCATCCTCATATAGGTCAAGTCTCCATTTTGGATTCTATTAGATTATATTTCTTTTCAAAAACTAAATGAAGGGCTTTCAATATGATTTCATGAACATAAACCAAACAGACTTTTTAATTAGGGATGCACTGATCCAATACTGCTATTGGATATCGGTGCCGATACTGAAAAATTTGCTGGATTGGATATCAGCTTCCAATATTGGTTCAGTCAGTATTCTGGTGAGGCCATATATAAATTGATGTAATAAGAAGAAAGCCTCAGAAATGGTTGAACTTTTAGGTATACAAGTATTTATACAAGTTATACAAGTTGTTGTGTAGTTAGTTGAAGGATAAACACACGTTTGGATCACTTCTGGAA
>JAIEZT010001368.1:46952-54452 GCA_019594935.1 Periophthalmus modestus
TGGTTACAATCAAGGAAGCCAATCGAGACCGCCCTTATAGCGGCTAATCTGGCAACAGGGACAATATTTGGAAATCACAGTACAAATCCAAAGAGCCAATCAGGAGTGAGCCTGTTGACAGTAATGCCCTGTTCTTCACGCCCATGCTCACTTCCTATTTGGATTACAAAGACTTGCGCTTTTTAGCTATGTCCATTTATATATACAATCTCTGCTCCAGACCCTACCCTTCACTCTCCTTTTAGGCTCCAGGTACTGGCCATTTTAGCAACTCTATTTGAAATGTGGTTGTGGACCAGAGTTTAGGCTTATATTCAAAGCACTCTTTTTGTAGGGGGGGGGGGGGGGGGGGGGGGGGGGGGCTGAGGGCTTCTTGGGACACTTTTTTTTGTTTTTTGTGTCAAAGGCTGGTTACTGCTCCCTCTCTGTAAGTCATGACCATACCCGAGTATGACACTAGAGCGTGTCTAGATGCATTACTGTGTGAGCTGCTCCTTCAGACAAGTGGCTGGTGTCTGGGATCCATGAGGAGACACTCTGTGCTCTTTCAGCCCCAGTTGTGGGTCTGGTTGTAGGTCTGGTTGTTGTGGGTCCAGTTGTGCTGTCTGTGTCTCTGTCTGGACCTTGTCAAAGGCAGTTAGGGCGATGCTGTTCCACCTCGACCCTGGTGGCTTCCGTGCCACGTGTTTGTGAATAGCACAGAGTGCTCAGTGAAGGATGACCCCACAGCAGCACCAACATTTCACTGCCTTCAGATTTCTTGGAGGCCACAAATGCAGCAAAAAGACTACAGAATATAAATAAGACAGAGATAAGACAGGTCAAATATATTAATGTAAAGAAAAAATGACAAAACGTACCTGAATTTTATTGTCTTCTCAAAAGAATATGTGCATTTATAGCAGAGGTGGGGTAGTACCCAGTGACAAATTCTAAATCACATCCAGAGTACTTGAGTTAATACTTAATTACTAGTTTTCCCAAATGTGTGTAAGCAGAATCACATTTCAAAGAAAGAGGTTTCAAAATTAACAGCCCAAACAAAAAAAATGTATGTGTATAATGAATATAATAGTCATGCCATGTGAATACTTGCATACACTAATATTATATTTAAGTAACTCTTATTGTACTCTTATTTGAGTAGTTTTTGGTTACTCTACACCCCTCTGATTTATGAGGCATTTCATTCTCAAAATAATTAGAGTTTATATGAGAACTACGAACTAATGACAACGTTTCCTGAAACATCCTTTTTAGAAGCTACTGCATGAATAAGTTCAGATTTGTGACGGCCCATACGTCAAACTTCAAGAAATTCCACCTGTAGTAATCATGTGCAATACACTAACATGATGTGAATAATCTCTTGTTTATACACTGAAGTCACTTTACCTGTCATTCATCTTATTTAGTCATCCAATATGTTGCCACTGTAACATAATAACAGTCAGAGCTACTTAGTGTACAGGACAGTGATGTAGCCCTTTATTTTTATTGATGATTTGATTTACTCATTATACTTGCAAAGTGTGGGGGTTCAAGTCTATGATTCTAATATTTATTTATCTTGATCTGAATTTGAGGTGTCACTATATTGCTGTTCTTCGGCGAGCTGGAAATTCCCCATCAAGAACAAAAGTTTATCCTATAATTATATTTAAAAAAGACCTCCACACCGTTTCTTCGGCAAAGGCTTGTAGTGTTTACTTACAGCAGAGGGAGCGGCCGCGAACTTCACAGTTGGTGTGACAGTCTGGTTACAGTTTGTTTTTCTTCTTGCGCCCATTTCTTGTTCATTAGGGAGGATTTAGATATCGCATGTCCAAATCTATAATAACGCTGTACAGGACACTCCATCTGAAGCCATTGAATTATTTTTAAATGTGCATATGAACCGGGCGCCATGCAGCTGAGCAGGAGAGGCGGAGCGTGCGCAGAACAGAACGAGGAACGGTTGCAAAGCAGAGAGGATCAGCCGGAGGGATTAAACGGGTGCACTTCCGGCTCACCGCCGGAAGTGCTTCATTCATTCAGAGCGCTGCTGTTTTGTGTGCTTTTGTGGGCGCCGCTGCGGCTTTCCACGCAATAATACAAACGCCTAACCAACCCAAATCACGCTTTGGGTTATTTTTGTACTCACGTTTGCATCGTTACCAGCTTTTAGTTTTAAAATGTCCAGAAGACGGCACAGCGACGAGAATGAGGGTAGGTAAAGTGCATGTGCATGTGTGCAGCCCACCGGTCAGGCTAACGCTGTTCAGATGTTTATGTCTGAAATCAAATTGTGGAGCAGTACAGACGGTACGGACTCTTTACATGAAAAGATGGCCTGAACAGTGTGGTTTTGGCCGACCAAACCTATTTAAACACAGACGAGAGGGTTTTTTGAAGCTCCGTGATCAGCAGAGTCAGGATATGGGGGCGGTCACTGGGGCTAATAACCTTCACCCACTGAGCTGAAGCAGCCTGATCTCTTGTGTGAAAGTTGCATTTGTGTTTAAGCCTGTCACGATCAATATTTGCAGCACAATATAATTGGTACAGACACATACTGCGATAAACTATAAAATTTTAACTATTTATGCCACTGATTAAATAACAGTAATGCAAGATAATCCCTGTAAACTATTTTTAAACAGACTGTAAGCGGTGTGAGCTGCAACAAACAATGTAC
This sequence comes from Periophthalmus modestus, assembly GCA_019594935.1. NCBI lineage: Eukaryota > Metazoa > Chordata > Actinopteri > Gobiiformes > Gobiidae > Periophthalmus > Periophthalmus modestus. The sequence continues at coordinate 49,630 of JAIEZT010001368.1, forward strand.
TGTTGATGTCAGTAATGAGCCTAGGAGTCACTTACTCAACCTTTTAGAGGTCAAATTTAATTGTATTTGCAACAAAAACACCCCAAAACTCCCCACGTTTCACAAAAAACCCCTTACTGACAATAAATATTGAGCCCCAAAATGTATTGTTCCAGCTATGATATACTGAGTCATAATTCAATGTAGTATTTATCATGACAGGCCTATTTGTGGTCCTACCTGCAGTGAACACGTCAGATATGTAAAGATGAATCTTTCTCTGTTCTAACAAAAGCAGCAGCAAAGTTTTTTGCAGTCCTCATATTAGTACCGGACATCCTCTGTTATCTGAATGTGATCTTCAAATGTGTTGTGTGTTTCAGGGGGTCAGCCTCACAAAAGAAGGAGGACATCAGAGCCCATCGAGATTGAAGATCGCCTGGAGTCGCTCATATGTCGAGTTGGAGAGAAGGTACGGAGCCAGACTAGGTGACATGAGAGAGACTGGGGGCTCTGCAGGGCTCACATGTTATGATGGTGTGTGTGTTGGCATGTAGGTGCTGGTAGCGTGTGCGTGATCAGGACGTGCGTAGTGTGTGTCCATGTGTGTGTTGATAGTGTAATGTGTAAGTGCTCTGTTCCTGTATTCCAGAGCACGTCCTCTCTGGAGAGTAACCTTGAAGGCCTGGCAGGAGTCCTAGAGGCTGACCTGCCCAACTACAAAAACAAGATTCTACGTATCCTCTGCTCTGTGTAAGTCTGCTCGATTTTGGAGCTGTGCATCTCCACAAACCTGACTGTTATTCAGCCTTGAGGCCTTTTGACTATAATCTTTGATTTCCATGGTATTATGCAGGTGATGTGGCACCACCTGAAAGTTACTTTCTGTGTCTTTAAAAGCCAAAGATGTCGATACTAAAACTGAAAATATTAAATTGATAGTTTTTATATATGCTGTAAGATGTTTGTATTAAAAAAAAAAAAAAAAAAAATCTAGAAGATGAGATTTGAGTTGAAGATGGAGAAGAGGCGGAAAGAGAGTTCCAGAGGTGGGAGGCTGCAGGCTGCAGGCTGGGTTCTGACCAGTGCTGGTTATGACAGGGCGCGGCTGCTGCCTGAGAAACTCACTGTCTACACCACACTGGTCGGGCTCCTCAACGCACGTAACTACAACTTCGGAGGAGAGTTTTGTGGAGGCCATGATCCGACAGCTCAAAGAGACGCTCAAGAACAACCTGTACAATGAAGCGGTTTACTTGGTATGTAAAACTGGAGTGTCACAGTTAAAGGAACTGTATGTTGTTATCCTGAATCTTGACTGAACTGTGTCCCAAAATATCAAGTAAAAATGTTAAAATCAAAAATAACTGTTACTGGTAGCAATTGTAATGCTGATTTATCCTTAGTTACAAAACACTGGATATGATTGCCATTTTTACATATATATATATATAAATAATTTGGTATTTGGTTTTTTAAGACGATTATCCAATCTGAAAGCAGAATGAGTCACATGAGTCTCTCATTTGGGTTGCCAGTTTCAATGCTGAAATCCAGTTGTTTTTATACCTAAAGAACTCTCTCTGATCTGAATGGTCACTACCTAAACCCCAGCACCTTCAGCCAATCATTAATTCATGCTACTTTCAGCTGATGCCGGCCAGTGAGTGAATTCTGGAGGTTCTGAGCTTTCACATGAGGGCATTGCCTGATCATGAGAATGAGAAAAAACTTGGATGTGTTTTCTATCTGCAGGTTAAAGCACTGGCAACACCGGTGCTTTTGTTGTGATTGTTGTACCTTTTTCAAAGGATCAGAGGGCAGGCTACACACAAGTCCTTTAAGTCTAAATCCTCCTTTTGAGTCTATGCTAAAGAAGACAAAACAGTTTAAAAAAGGTTTTATAAATGAACAGTATGCAGCATAATTGTGCTGTATATGTGTAGAGGGACACTGGGTTTGATAATGCTTTTTCCTGCAGGTACGCTTCCTGTCTGACCTAGTGAACTGTCATGTGATCGCCGCTCCCTCCATGGTGGCCATGTTTGAGAACTTTGTCAGTGTAACTCAGGAAGAAGATGTGCCCCAGGTAAGCCCATATTTTACCATTTGAAATGTGCCCTGTGAAACATTATTTTGAAAAGGTAACAAATGTTTCTAACAGGTTAATTATTTTTTTTCTAATTGACAAGTTTGAAAATAAGTTGCAAGTTGGTGTCTGTCTGCTCCCCATGAATAAACAAGAATAATAATAAAATGATACATACATTTTTCAATTTATTTAATTTTTTACGTGACATGGGTACCTGTCATAATGCGTTTTAAAGGTCCTATATTACGCAAAATTGACTCATGTGAGCTTTTAAAACCATGTTATTTTATTGTTACCTTTATCAAAATATGCCCGGAGGTGTGTTTTTGTTTCATTCACACATTTGAGTAATCCTTTATTATTAGTGTCTCGACATCACCAAAGCTCAAAATGCTCTGTTCCACCCATAGACTATTTATATAAATGGACATGGCTAACCTGCTAGCTGCCACGTTCCAAATTCCAATTCACTTTACTGTGGAAAAACTGTCGCCCTTCTCTCTGTAACTGCTGTCAGGCTCGTCATTCGAACCTTAACATGCTCGTATTTTCCCGTTCTATATGATGCTGGTATGTTTATTTCACTATTGTGTCTGTAAATCAAGATATGAACCTTGATGAGAGCAAATCAGGTGCCTTCCTTCCCTGAGGTTGCGCCCGGTAGCGTTAGCAACAGGTTTGATTGGCAGCGTTACAAAGCCCCGCTAAACCATTGTGTGGGCGGGAAGAGGAGTTACCTTAAACAGCCTCGCTCCTGATTGACTTTGGTTGCTATGACTCTTGGCTCCAAATTTGCCCCTATAACTGCTAGTCTCGATGAGGTGGGGCACTTCCTGTATTACCACATGACATCACAAGGTAGAACAGAGTACAAAATATGCAGAGTTTGTGTGTTAAACATATGTGAATGAAACTAAACACAACTCCAGTTTTTGATGACACGGCATAATAACATAGATCAGAAAATGCTATAATATGGACCCTGTAAAGACGTTGGCTGGTGTGTTTATGCAGGTCCGCTCAGATTGGTTTGTGTATGTGGTGATGTCCTGTCTTCCTTGGGTGGGCAAAGAGCTGTACGAGAAGAAAGATGTGGAGATAGACCGCCTGCTCAGTCAGATCGAGGGCTACCTCAAGTGAGTACTTCTAAAGACACAAAGGGTGGATCAGGTCAGGTGCGTAGGAGAAGGGTAACATTCAAACTGCACTAATAGAAAATTCAGTTTATTTGCTGCCATGGCATTTTAGAAATACTGACTTCCTGGTAATAGCTGAGCCTGTTGTCTCTCTGTGCAGGAGACGAGTGAAGACACATGTACCCATGCTACAGGTGTGGTCTGCAGAGAAGCCCCACCCACAGGAGGAGGTAACCACACAACCACATCACACAGTGTCACTGTTATCGACATGACACTGTTCAAGTTTTTTTTTTTTTAACTTTTAATCATTTTCATTTAGAAAAAAACTTCTACAGGAAAATCCACAGCTCTGCCATGGGCTAACCGGTCTTTCCTATTATGGCTAACTTATATGAAAAATTTGAACAAGATGCATTGGCCTCATTTCCAAGCACTCCACCCACGCATTAACATTGATATGTGGATGACAACTGGACTAAAATAAAAATTTACTCCACATATTAATGCTGTGGATTCAAACGTTCACACAGGAAGAGGCCAAGGAGAACAAACTGGCCTTCTTAAATTGTACAGTAAATATAGGAGAGGACCAGCGACTCCAAGTAGAAGTCTTCAGGAAACCCACACACACTGACCAAAACCTGCAGTTTGATTCACACCATCCACTGCAGCACAAACTCTGTTATCCGTACTCTACGGCACAGAGCTCAAGTGGAGTCTACAGGCACAGAGGAAAAAGTGAAGGAGGAACACGGAAAGCCCTCTCTGCTTGTGGATATTAAAAATGGGCCTTCAATAGATCTAAGAGAGCTAAAAAACAGGACAACAGGGAATCTGAACGGTAGGAAGGAAAGGTGTAACTATTCCTTACACAGCTGGTGTGTCTGAAAAGCCTCAGAGAATTTTCAGAATTTTTGAGATTCCAGTCTATTTCAAACCTACAAACACTTTTCAGTGTAGTTTCTCCAGTGTAACGCTCACTGCACTCTTCACTACTCTGGACCCCCAGTCTCCATCTCAAAGCCACTAACCACTCCTCTGAAGATGGTGAGGTACAAATTTTAGCCAGAGAAAAAAATGGTTTGAGAGGGGAGTTAATTAATTAAATAAATAATTTTTTTTAGAAAATATTTTTGTTAGACAATCGGGGAGAGACGTACTCTCTCCCCGTATAAATATGTTGTATAAATATGCTAAGTATGTCTCAGGCACAGTGCACACTTGGTGTAGCTCAATAGACCTAGCCTACATACAGAAACTTTAAACAAAAGCTCTTTCCAGTTTTCAGTATCTCCTCATTTCAGATAATTGTCAGTTTCCATCAGTAATCTGACCAGAACTGAAGAAGCGGCTTGAGCAGCGAAACATCTTCACTGCTCCAACTTTTTGTCCAGTTGACAGATCCCACTTTTGGCTTTTACTAGCACTAAGATGGTTGCGTAACAGATCACCAGACTTGTTCTCAGCATTTCTGCTGTCAAAATGTGTTTGTCTCATTTTTGTCTTTTGAGCTTTTTACCACATTAAATAGTTTTTCGCTCACCCAAAACATACCTGAAGAGATTTTGGATGTCATCCATGCATGTAATAATAATCTTGCGACCTCTCCTGTC
>JAIEZT010001368.1:59452-90938 GCA_019594935.1 Periophthalmus modestus
CATTAATGTATAACTCAGATTACGGCAATTATTCTTAAAAACATACTTTTTCTTGAGTCCCTAAATACTGAGTATTTTCTTAGCCCTTTTACTTTGTACTTCTACTTGCACAACTTTTGGCTCCTCTACCTTGCTCTGCTGTATAGGTCACAACATGGCCCTTTGGTTCATAATGTGTGCTGTATGGCTATTCTAGGGCCGACTGTCTTACTATGGACCCTGAGATGCCCAAGCCCAAGTTTGTCAAAGAGGTCCTGGAGAAGAGCATGAGGTAAGCCTGAAACAAGTTACAGGAACCGCCTCCATATCCTTCTCCTCCCTCTCCTTCTACTCCTCACTCTCCTTCTCCTCACTCTCCTCCTCACTCTTCTCCTCACTCTTCTTAACAGTCCTCTTTATCTCCACCTCCCTCCTCCTTCCCTTTTGCTCTTTTTCCCTCTCCTCCAGCCTCCTACACTCTTCCTCTTCCCTCCTCTATCCCTTTCTATCTCTCCCCCTTCTGGTCTCTTCACGTGTGCCTGTATCCCGTCCTCAGACTGTCATACCACCAGCGCATCGTAGACATCGTGCCCCCCACCTTCTCTGCTCTCATCCCTGCAGAGCCCCTCTTCATATACAAGTATGCAGACGAGAGCGCCGGTGAGTACAGGGGCAGCAGGGTTGGGTCTCATATATTTTGTGCCGTTGGTGTTTACACAAAATTAATTCTTGTGAGCTTTATATATGTTATAATGTTGTTACCTCATCAAAACATACCTGGAGTTGTTTTGTGTATGTTTGAGTAATCCTTTGTTATTAGTCTGTCTGTATTTCAAAAGCTCAAAATCCTCTGTTCCACCTTGTGATGTCATGTAGTGGTAACAGCTAACTTTTACTTTTAGTTCATTAGTAATGGGCAATTCTAGGGCTGAAATCATCCAAATGATTCCAGTGAAGATGTATGGAGTTTAAAAGAAAGTAGAGCACTTCCTGTATTACCACATGACATCACAAGGTGGAACAGTTTTCAGTTTGAGAGAAGAACACCACCTAAATATGCAGGGTTTGTGTTTTAAATGTGTGAATGAAACTAAACACAACTTCAGCTATGTTTTTGATGGGGATCAAGCATAACAGATTTTTTTCATATATATAGACACGCACACATTGATTGATTAGGGTCACATGGTCGTGGTATTCCACCTGTATATACAGCTGTTGCTTAGAAGCATAACTTTGGGGTTAGTAGGGTTCTGATCTGACATACCTCTTCTGTTGATGCTCTCCACAGCCTCTTTACCAGGCTACGCAGTCTCCATGACTGTGCAAAATGCCATCAAGAACAAAGCTACTAACGAGGAGATCCTCAGCATCCTCAAAGAAGTGCCCAACCCCAACCAGGAGGACGAAGACGGTAAGGCACAGTTTGAAGCAATACGGACACAAAAAAAAAGAATGTTTAAAATACTGGATGTGTTTCTAACATGTAAACAGTAGAATTCTCCCTGGTGTGATGTCATCAATATGGATCATAATCTTCAACACATGTTTTTTAACTTTTTTTTTGCAAGCTGCTGCTTCTTGATTGGTATAAAACTATGATTTATATTTATAACAGGTATTATCCCACCACATTAAGTAAAAGTTTGAGAATCATTAAAACCTGTTACATGTATTTACATGTACGTTCCATCTTTCAGCGCTCTCGTCGGCGTTCAAATTGAAAATGTTGTAAAGTGAAAAAAGCACACTTTTCATTTCATTGTCAACATTAATATTATTTTGGTATGGGAAACACTGTATGCACATGTGCTGTTATGACACAGTTTGTTCTCATCTTCTTCCTGCTCCATGACCTCTGCAGATGAGGCAGAGAGCTTTAACCCTCTGAAGATCGACGTGTTTCTGCAGACCCTGCTACACATGGCCGCCAAGTCCTTCAGCCACTCCTTCAGCGCCCTGGGCAAGTAAGTATACTTCACGTGGCTGTACTGCATGTATTTAGTCCAACTACAATGGTTTAATGTGGATGTCCCCCTCCAAACACGCAGGTTTCATGAGATCCTGAAGGCGCTTACAGACAGCGACGAGGGAAAGCTGCACATTCTCAAAGTCGTGTACGATGTGTGGAGGAACCACCATCAGGTCAGCAGCACCCATGGGTGTCATTTAAACGTGTATTTTAGTATGTAGGAAAGTAAAATTCATATGATGATTTGCAATACACCTTGTTTACTACATTTATAATTCACAATTAACCAATTAACCATTACCGTCAGATGAGCAGCACCCATGGGTGTTATTTACCATATAGACTGTGCCATTTCTGCATTTCACACTTTAGGAACACACCCGTTAATTCACAATGTATCTAGTTAGGTCACAAAATTTCCAATTACCTATTAACCACCACCCACAAATGACCAGCACCCATGGGTGTCATTTAGCATATTAAGTGTGAACCACTAGATTCTGTTACAAAAAAAGAGTTTGCTTTTGAAATAATAATTTAACACACCTCTTGCTGTGTAGATGATTGCTGTTCTGGTGGACAAAATGATCCGCACTCAGATCGTGGACTGTGCTGCTGTGGCCAACTGGCTCTTCTCTCAAGACATGGCCCACGAGTTCACCAGGTAAGAGCTGTGTGTTACCCCCTGTGTAACCTCCAGAGACATCCCTTCAGAGACCACCTCACTCACCCAAACTCCACACCTGCTCCTCAGGCTCTACATCTGGGAGATCCTCCACTCCACCATCCGCAAAATGAACAAGCACGTGCAGAAGATCCAAAAGGAGCTGGAGGAGGCCAAGGACAAGCTGGAGAAGCAGCAGCACAAGAGGGTGAGTGGTCTGGTAAAACGTCATGGAGATGTCAAAAGTCCTAAGACATGTGGACCGAGACATGTGTGTTTTCCTCAGAGGGACAGCGGTGACGACGAAGACATGGAGCGTACCAGTGAAGATGAGGAGGCTCAGCTGGAGGAGCAGATCGAGAGGCTGCAAGAGAAGGTGGAGTCAGCCCAGAGCGAGCAGAAGAATCTGTTCCTTGTCATCTTCCAGGTCTGTGGAGCATCTTTGCACCTGGAGTTTTATCTTGTATTTTTGTTGAAATTTGGTTAAACATTTTGCTGAAAATACCTTGAAAAACATATATCTGTACTATGACCTGGACGACTGAGGGGTTTACACAGAATACATCTGTACTGTTAGTTGGCTAGTCTCTCCACAGATCTGGGGCCTCATTTGTAAAAGTTTATGTACAATTCTTACTAAAAGTTACATAGTAGCTAGTGGACCCTCCACCAGAAAGGTTACATAATGATAAATAAAACAGATCTACCCAGAATGTAAATGAAACCTTATAATTTAAATTTAAAAAAGCTGTTTCATAGTCCAACCCTACTCTATTCGATTCTGACTTGGCATTTACACCAGGAGCTTCAGCACGTAACATAGGTAAAGCTGCGTAAAGCGTTTTTTATTTTTTATTTTTTTATTTTTTAAAGCATCAGTTTACACCAGAGGCAACAGAGCTGTGCCTGCAACACTAGTTCAAACACCAGTATGTTTTATTGCTTACATAGTCACTGTTGGACAGATTAAATACTTTTTTAAAACTACAAAAGTTAACAAGAGGGATGATGCTTTTCAGCAATTAATATGCAATGATGATGATGATCTTTTTTTACTATGGACTAGTCACGATACTAACATATCTTGATCAATTTGATTTCCTAAGGGGTAGGTTAGAACTGAGCCAATGCCTTGAATGGCGTGGCACTCTCCGTCTTTTTCTCTGAACTTTGACCCTGTCCTGTTCTGTCCTCAGAGGTTCATCATGCTGCTGACAGAGCACCTGGTGCGCTGTGAGACGGGCAGTGTGGACATCAGCACACCCTGGTACAGGAACTGCATTGACCGACTGCAGCAGGTCTTCCTCATGGTGAGAGCCCACATATAGCAAACGCACACAACCACATTCACACACACATGCACACACACTTACGCACAGACCTGCACACACACATGCACACACATGCAAACACAAGGGACTGATCCTAACCACAAATACCACTACTTCTACTGCATATGACAGGATTTCACGTTTTGCCATATAGTACTTGGTTTGGTGAGATTGTACATGTGGCAAATATGTATCAATAATGTAAGATTTGCCATTTTAAATTTCATAAATGTGTGTCCTCAGATATGAGGCAAACATAGTCAAATCAAATACAGCTTTTACTGATAACAACTCTAATGCTGATTTATTCTTAATTACAAAAATATTAATTATTATAACTTGTTACTTTGTTTCTCAAGACAAGTATCCAATCAGAAAGCAGAACGAGCCTCACATGTGTCTGTATCATATCAATATTTCCTTAAAGGTCCTATATTAGTCAAAATTGACTCTTGTGAGCTTTTAGTCATGTTATAATCCCATTACCTCCCCAAAAACATACCTGGAGTTGTGTTTTGTTTCATTTACACATGTTTGAGTAATCCTGCATTATTAGTTCAAAATGCTCTGTTCCACCTTGTGATGACATAAAGCGATAGTTTTCAAGTTTAGTTCAGTAGAGATTGGCAATTCCAGGTCTGAAATCATCCATATGATTCTAGTGAAGTATTGAGTATGGAGATTAAAAACACAGTGGAGCACTCCCTGCATTACCAAGGTGGAACAGTGTTTCAGATATATATTATGCATATTTAGGGTTCTTCTCTCAAACATGTGTAAATGAAACAAAACACGACTCAAAGTATGTTTTTGATGAGGAGTCAACGTTATAATGTCAATTAGAAAATAGTGTAATATGGGCCCTTTAATGCTTTGGAGAGTTACTTGGAAGGGGCTAGAGCTACAGGTTGGAGACCCCAGCTTTACATTCACTTCAGGATAAACTTGCTGTGTCTGGGGCTAAAAATAAGGCCCATATGACATAAATCCTAGATTATTACATCAACATGGCATAATGTTCATATCTAGGTTAGCGTTATGGTTAGGTTGTGGGTTAAGGTTAGGCAATCAGTGACTATGGTTAATTTTAGAATTTGGGTTGTCATGATAATAAAATTTCAATACTAATTGCAATACCACAATGATAACAAAAAACACTTTTTTTAGACAATAGAATGTGATTTTCAGCATAAAATCGTAGTACTTTCTTTTATATTCCCATGTGTCTTATATCTGTGTAATCCCTCAGTCGTCAAGGTAGGTTCCATACTTGTCCGTGGGTGTATACTAGTCTATGTGTCTTATACTTGTTCTGATACAGCTCAAGATCATTCTAAAGCTTTTCAGGAATGTGTCACATGAAAGTGACTTTTAGTAACAATACCTCTGCAAATGAGTATCTAGTTTCATTTCTAGTTTTGGTATTGTTATGTGTCTGACTTTTGATGCTTTTGGCAGCCCTAGTTAGGATCAGTGCCCAAGAAATGAATGAAGTCAGTGTAATGTCCCCACACATGGAAACCTGACACGTGTGTGTACGCGTGTGTTGCAGCATCACCAGACCATCCAGCAATACATGGGCACCCTGGAGAACCTACTCTTCACGGCCGAGCTCGACCCACACATCCTGGCCGTGTACCAGCAGTTCTGCGCCCTCCAGCTCTGAGACCCCCCTCCTCTGAGATCCCTTTTCCCCCTCCTCTTCCTCAGAGATTCCCCAACTCCTCCTCTCCTGGCTCTGAGAGTGTCTCTTTCTGTTGGTTTTGGACACAGTTTTATGTTGATGCGGCGCTAGGGCGCTGTGGGTGGGTGTTTTTAAGTGGTCATGTACCCCCGACACATCGATCTGTTTTTATATTTGTTTTATGTGGAATGGAAAATGATTAAATTCTCCTGAGTCCATTTGGCTGCTGTGGTTCTTTCCCCTGCATGTGACCTCGAGAGATCAGAGGTCAGTCAGCTGATTCTAGTAACCCCCATCTAGGGCTGCACAATCAAGCAAAAATCTAATCGAAATTGGACTTTGACTGAACATACTTGGCAAATCTTAAATCCTGCCATTTTTAAGTACCATAATTTCCTCCACAAATCACAAAATCTCCTGTTTTATTCTGCATAAAAACTCCCCTAACCCTCTTGTTTAGATCTGTGCAAATATGTTCTGAAATGTGATTTTTTTTTTTTTTTTTTTTTTTTTTTTATTAGTCAGTTCATGTCAGTCTTTTTATCAATTATTCTGAACATTGTAAACTTTGAACTGTGAGACGGGCACAGTTCAAAGAGTGCCCGTCTGTGTAATTTAGACAGAAATTGTAATCACAATCACAGTGCTTGTCCGAAATATCGCTACTAGATATTTTTCCAGCAGCAGATGAACCCGTCTCATGTTTCCCATAAAATGATGCATTCATCGTGAGATCCTGCAGATTTTTAGTTCATGGTTAGAATATCTCTGTAATGACTGGACCTGTCCTCATGAAACAAACTGTCACAAAGTTCAAGATCTTCTCTTACCACATAAAAATACTAAAGTGATTTTTGTTTACCATTTTGTTATAAAGTAGGTAGGTGATTTTTCAATCACTTAAATATTTGACTTTGAGCCTTAAGTTTGCCATGGCATGTTTGAGGACCTACACTGCTGCTCAAAAGTTTGCACACATCTCAGTAAATATGTGTCAAATGTGAACCAAAGAATGAAAAGAACTGTTCAAACTTTTCGTAGTGTAACAAATGTAGCAGATGTCACGTAGTACTTGAAATTGCCATTTGAGGTAGCACACAAACGCAAAGCTGCAAATGTATCTTCTTTGCACTAAAACAGATTTTTTTTAAAACTAGGAACAGTTAGGCCCAATCACAATAATCACTATTACTATATCAACTCATCGTCTAATATATTTTAGATGGAACAATAATTTTTGTGAGTCAATATTTATTGCGGGTACTTTCTTTGCAAAACTGGGAAATTGTTGGTTATTTTGTGGCTATATAATAAGATTTGAGCTGTAAAAGGATGAATTAATAAGTTCTATGACTCACTACAGATGCAAACTAACTACTAAAGGGTTTCATTCTGCTGCTTATTTCTTGTGGCTCATTGTTCTAAATTTACAATATGGTTAAAAACAATCTTGGTTATATAAATCTGCTTTAGAGTTTTATGTCTGTGGCATAAATTAGTCTCAATATTATCGTTTGTCTACATTTACTTCAATATATTGCACTTCCAAATGTGTTATCATGACAGTGCTATTAAAACACAAAATACACAGTTTAGTTCCACACTTGTGCATATTTTGCTGCTGTTCATTGTATTGTGTCGCAGAAGCACATTTAGTTTGTGAATTATCTTCATATTCTATCATGAAGAATTTTCATTTACTGCTTACCACATTTTAAAAAACAAACACATTCCTGTCAGTTGAAAGGACTTTGAGCCTTAAGCTTGATATGGCATGTTTGAGGATCTACACTGCTGCTCAAGTTTGGAGACACCTCCTCAGTAAATGTTATGTGAAGCCAGACGTGTACCAAAGAATTAAAAAAAAAAAAAAAAAAACTGGTACTGTACAAAAAAAACTTTTGGTACTGTAACAAATCAAAATGTGGTTAAAGATTTGGAGATTCACTGCATCTTTAAAAAAAAAAAAAAAATCTGCAATAGAGCTATATACGCTACTGTCCTTTATCTCAAATTATGACCTCATCAAACTTTAAAGTGGAACTAAACACCTAAACTCCGCCCACAACCACTTGTCAAATAAAGCTGCTGACGGGGCAGTACCTAGAAGGAAGGGAGGGAAGAGAGACTAATGGGGAGCCTGAAGGGGAAGGAGGGGCAGGGTCTGATTGATCTAACATCCACACTTAAACTCTGCCCCTGCAGCCGGCTGTTTGTAATCAGAAACATCCATCCATTTTCTTCCGCTTATCTGGGTCACGGGGGCAGCAGTCTAAACAGGGACTCCCAGACTTCCCTCACCCCAGACACGTCCTCCAGCTCCTCCTGTGGGACCCCAAGGCGTTCCCAGGCCAGCCGAGTGACATAGTCCCTCCAGTGTGTCCTGAGTCTTCCCCAGGGCCTCCTCCCTGTGGGACATGCCCAGAACACCTCCCTAGGGAGGCGTCCAGGAGGCATCCTGGGCAGATGCCCGAGTCACCTCAGCTAGTTCCTCTCGACGTGAAGGAGCAGCAGCTCTACTCCGAGCTCCTCCCATCTGATTGAGCTATACTCTCCATCAGGTGCTCGAGGGGTTCATGGGAGTTTGCCCAACCAGTCCACATGTATTTTGTGGATCTGGAGAAGGCATTCGACCGTGTCCCTCGTGGTGTCCTTTGGGGGGGTGCTCCGGGAGCAGCCGAGTGTAAAGCGGCTGGGATGAGAATCAGCTCTTCCAAATCTGAGGCCAAGGTTCTGGACCAGAAAAAGGTGGTTTGCCCTCTCCAGGTGGGTGGTGAGCCCTTGCCTCAAGTGGAGGAGTTCAAGTATCTCGGGATCTAATCAGAAACACCCGGCTGCAATCAGAGCATGTCATGTGTGATGTCACATAGTACTTGAAATTGCCACTGGAGGTAGCACACAAACACAAGGCTGCAAATGTACCTAGTTTGCACAAAAATAGCCAAAAAAGGACTAGGAACAGTTAGGGCTGTCACAATAGTTACTATATCAACGTATTATTCAAATATTTTAGATGGAACAATTATTTTGGGGGGGCAGTATTTGTTTTTTAACCATATTGTAGATTTAGTCTCAATATTATCATTTATTTACTTCAGCAATATATTGCACTTTCAAATGTGTTATTGTGACTGGCCTGGAACAGTAGAGAATACTATAAAACACAATGTACACAGTTTAGTTCCACTTTTAATGTGAACATAATGTACAGGTCTACAAAGACTGTGCATATTCTTCTGTTGTTCATTGTATTGTGTTGCAGAAGTACACCTAGTTTGTGAATTCTCTTCATATTCCATTATGAAGCATTTTCATTTAATGTTTATCACATTGTAAAAAACACAAACTGTGCATTTAAAAGAACCTTTATTTGTGCCACAATGGTCAGTGCTGCAACACAAAGTTCAACAATATCTGGAAAAAACAATGCATCCAAAAGTTGGGATGAATAAAAATATTCTAGTTAAATAGACAGATTAAAAACTATCAGGAATTCTTTGAATAGAGTTGAGATATAAAAAAAAGAGATGTACAGATATTAAAATACAACTGCAGTTCAGTTCTTTATCCACAGGTTTAAAAATGTAACATTTTGAAAAAATAAATGTATCAAACATGAGTCAGTAGGAAATGAGCTGTGCAGGTTATTTGGTTAGTATCTCTGGTATTGCACTACCTTTGGTCCAGACAGTACACAGTGTCTGGACCAAAGGTAGTGCATTACCTCATGAGTGAAAATAAATGAACATATGAGCAATTGTTGATATCTAAAATATTGTCATGGTGTTAAATAAATGAAATATTAGGCTGCTACAGGTATACGCTATAGGGCAACCATTCTCAAACTGAGGTACGGGGACTATGTGTTCTGGTTCGTCGAATTGCTTAAAACATTAACAATTAAATACAAGAATTTTTTATGTTATACAATCCTAAACATTTAGGGCTGATGGAAACTACCACAATAAAATAAACACTACTGGAAATTCACTTAAAGTGCATGTGGCAGGTTTTCATATTTTTTCTAATTCTGACTTGGTTTCGTGGGGTAAGTATCTATTATAGTTTTACATCGGATAAGTGGCAGTACAAAAAACAAAAAACAAAAAAAAGGTACAAAAATATAAGAAGAAGCAGTGGGTTTAAAAACACAATCTTTCTATCCATGTCATCAACTCGAAAAATTCCATCCAAAATGCAAAGACAACTTGGGGACAAAGAAAGAATTTTTCTGACAGTTTAAACCTCCATTTATTTACCAAAATAAAGCTGTTGTCATTTATTTGTATTAGTCTGATCATAACTACCGTGTAAATTACACAAGCTTTGGCCCTTGTTACATTATACATTATATAACAGAACTGGAATTACCTCCAAGTATGTCACATATGCTGCTGTGTCCATAAACTTCACCAGAATAAAAAAAAAAAAATTAGTCAAGACTGTTTGTAAAATCTTTAAAAGCACTCTAACCTGTCATGCGCACTTTAAATTAGGTTTTATACATGTTTGAACTTCAGAATTGTACTGTGGTGTCGTTGTGGACCATAGGGGGACCTTGGCATATTTTTGAACCAATATCCTGGTTTACAGCTTCAAAATATTTCAAATATGAATTTTATGTGGACCAGACACAACAAGAGATAGCATTTGTATTCAAGAATATCCGATAGAAGTAAAATCCCCCCTCTTTAAATATAATTATCTCATGTATGTTTTAGTGATATGAGTGGTCTAACCTGTCGCACTTTAAACTATAGGGATTCTACACTGTAGTGATGTCACGTGAACTCAACCTATTGTCACCATTTTGCTTGATTGGACACTGTGGAGGCAGAGTGTGAATAAAAACATTATTATTTAGTTTTGACTCCCGGAGGTAAACTACACAACCAACTACACAAAAACCTTTAGTAAGCTTCAGTAAACAGAAAATCCTCAGTGTCTACTTTCACACCATGACTGCTTCTGAGTATCCAGTGAGATGGTCCTAGTCTGGCCTGGTGGTACTACAGCCCTAGTTGTACCCATCGGAAGGCTCCTGGTCATACCCGGTGAGGGGCTCCTGTTCGGCGGTGACGGGGCCCTCTTTGCTCCCGTATAGTGCCTGTTCCTCGGCCTCCAGGCGTCTGTAGCGCGAGCGGAAGAACAGAACAAAGACTGAGGTGAAGAAGGCACACAGACCTGCCAGCACCATCAGAGGAACTGAGGAAAAAGAGGAGCGGAGGAGAGCGACACAGAGATTTAAATTATTTCAATGTTGAAAAGTAGGTCATATTCATTACACAATACACATTTAGTACCTTTACTTGAGTAACTTTTTAAATACAATGCTGAAGGATGCACTGATCCAGCCTTTTCAGTTCTGATATTGATACATACAGGTATTTGCCCATACCTGATGTAAACCAATACAAGTCCACTGACTAGAAATAGCATATATTTCCTTACAGTATGTAACTCTAGAGGTAGAAATTGACCTGCATGATTCCATCAAAACAGAAAGTTAAAACCATATTTCGGAACATTCTCCATGGAGATAGATATGTTTATGCCATAATGTGGAAGATTATAGCCAAAGGAGCAACATTTCCATGGAAACAGTCAGGTTTTTTTGTTTTTCAGTGCAATTAACACAACCAGAATGAAAAAGCATGGTTTTATTTTAGTCTATCCTTTGTGTGGCTTAAACGTATTTCAAAATGTATACAAATATGTTATGTTTTTCTTTTATTCTTCGACTAACTACAAAACAGCTTTGTGTAAACAAGGGGGCAGAGGGGGGCAAAAGGGGGCTGACCTCTCCAGCTCTGGGGCTCCTCACCGCACATGGAACCAGGGGTCGGGGCCAGAGGCGTGGTCAGGCTCTGCAGCAGGAACATGTAGAGCACAGACTGCACCTGCCTGAAGAGAATCAGACCATTTCCTGTAATCTGAAGTATTTTAGGTCAAGTAATGCAGTTTTAGCAGCAGTCTGATATATCAAATCCAGAACTGAAAGTATGCTATGATTCTAGTGAAGGTGTATGGAGATTAAAACACAGTAGAGCACTTCCTGTATCACCACATGACATCACAAGGTGCAAGAGTGTTTTCTCGAGGTATGTTTAAAAGATATACAGTACTCGACATAATATTGCATCAGCTGCTCTGCTCATAACACAATGAATAAGAGGCGGTTTGTTCAAAATAATAAAAAGTGGCCAAAAGCTAAGGTGGTGTAGAACATCTTCATGCACTGAACTGTTCATACTGTCTTTGATTTGGCGCTATGTGTTTCAAATGATGAGGAGGAACACAAGGACAGAGGCTGGGACAGCTGTACAGCCAGGCTGGTGCACAAGAGCGAGAGATAGACTGGAGAAAGAGAATGAGACAGAAAGGCAGAGAGATAGCAAGAGACATAGAGGGACAGAGAGAGACAGGGAGACACACAGAGAGAGAGAGTAAGAAAGAGAGTGAGAAAAAGAGTTAGAAAGACAGAGAGAGAGAAAGAGAATGAGAGACAGAGAAAGACCAAGAGACACAGAGAGAGAGACAGAGAGAAAGGCAGGAAGACAGAGAGAGAGAGAGTAAGAAAGAGTGAGAAAAAGAGAGTTAAAGAGAGAGAGAAAGACAGAGAGAGACCAAGACACACATTGAGAGAGACAGAGAGAGAAAGAAAGATAGAGAGAGAGAGAGAGAGAGAGAGAGCAAGAAAAAGAGTGAGTGAGAAAATAAGTTAGAAAGACAGAGACAGAAAGAGAGAGTGAGAGACAGAGTGACCAAGAGACACAGGGAGAGAGACCGAGAGAGAGACAAGGAGACAGAGAGACAGAGAGACAGAGCACAGTGGTATTTATGATTGTCCAGTTTTTAACAATATTTTACACATGTGTAACATATCTCTGTGGGCTTTAAAGAGTGCTGATGTGAGAGGCTAAAAGTAAGTCAAGGATTTAATTTCACATGATTTTGGTTAAAAGCATAACTAATTTAAGATAAGAAGCCTAAAATGTATTAAGCTAAAATGTATAAAAATGTACTGTTAAAAGAATGTGTATTTGCTACAGATATGCTCTGGTACGTGTGATGTCATTGTGAATTTCACGAGTTACTCTAGGTGTGGGAGCTCACTCATTTTCTACATGCTGATTACAAACACCTCAGATAGATTAGTTCTCCTCGTTCTTCAGTGTAAGAAAACTTTCATACCTGTAGCTCAGTTTGGTTGTTTAAAGCTAAGAAATGGTCACTGTAGTTGACCATGAGGGCACTTAAAGAGCACCCCCTGGGCTCCCTCTTCTCTCTAAGCTGCTGCCTTGTGAAGTGTGGGTGCTGTGTGCGAGGGACCCACCCTGAGGCGAAGATGAGCCCCGCAGAGGTGGCTTCTCCCACGGGGTACGAGCACTCCACCGACAGCTCCATGGCAACGGGGTAAACAGAGAAGCCAAAGAACCCGAACAGAGAGCAGACCACGGCCACGGCGGCCTGCTGCCTGGGCATCAGCGCCACCTACAGGAAGACAGGAGGATAGAGAGATGAGAGGAGGGCAGGAGGACAGAGAGATGAAAGGACAAAGCAAAACTTATTTTATTATTCTCCACTTATTGATAATTCACAATTTTCTGTTAAGTTTTATACCACATACTTTTCTGAAAATTGATCTGAACAATACAGGCAGAAACAGATTTATTGCAATTTATTCCAAAACATATTCTTCAACATGATCCAGTTTACTCCCTTGTCTGTTGTTTGGCTGACCTTTCGATTAACAAGTAGCTGATCACTGACCTGGAGATATGACTAGATTTAATGATTGCACAGCAGGTCCATAACAAAGGCTTCAATAATATTAGATCAATAACATGGTTTAGAGTTGAAATGTGGGTTAAAATAGATTAAGGTTTGGGTTTAGGTTAGGGTTTAGGTTAAGGTTAGGGTTCAGTGTGAGTGTGTGTGATGCTGACCACAGAGAAGGCTGCACAGGCCACAGAGCTCAGGCTGAGGTTGATCTTGGTCACTTCGATGAACTTCTTGGTCCTGTCCACGTAGACCCCGAGAAGCCCCGCCCCCACAATCCCCCACACGATGAAGAGCGCCCCACACAGGCCAGCAAAGTCCTGCAAGCACACACACATGAATGCAACTGCCCGGCCCGACTTATACATTCATACACATGTATTCTATATACTCACACAGATGCAGAACACTGCATAGGATTCTCAAGAAGAATTAGATTAAAAATAATTAGAAATAGATTCTCAAGAAGGCCTTTGACACAGTCAATCACAAAATTCTTATGTCCAAATTAATACATTTTAATTTTTCACAAACAGCCCTGAAATGGTTTGAATCATATGTATGTAGTGTGTCTCATTTTCTGGAATCAAATCACCTTTTTTTTTTTGTGTCCAGCAGGGGTCCCCCAAGGCAGTATTCTGGGCCCTATTTTATTTAGTATGTATATTAATGATTTACCAAATGTGTGTTTCAATGTCATTGTCCAATTATATGCAGATGATGCTGTGATTTTTACCCATGCTAAAAATACTCAAGAAGTTTCTCAAATTCTGACAACAGCCATGACTCCAAAACTGGATCCAAGGTTCTTGTTTGCAACTCAACATAAAGAAAACTGTATGTATGATGTTTACCAAAAAAACAAACAAACTGCAGTGCTCCAATGTTTTTTTGGATGGAGTAGAACTTGATCTTGTCAAAGAATTCAAGTATTTAGGTTTGACTTGGATCCGACTTTGACATTTAAGAAACACATAAAACAAATGACAAACACAATAAATTTTAATGTGTGAAATTTTAGACATGTAAGGCCTTTTATGACACAGCACACAGCTAAACTTTTTTTACATTCAATGACTTTTTCTCATTTTGAATATTGCATAACCACCTGGTCACTTGCTGCCGGCACAACACTAAAACCAATTGAGTCCCTCTTTAAAAAAGCCATAAAAATCTTTGACAAAAAACCTAGCTCCTTTCACCATTGTATTGTTTTAGAAAAATATAATTGGTTGAATTATGATAATTTTATACAGTTTAAAAATGCTTGTTTTATATTCAAAGTTCTACACTGACTTGCTCCTCCTCTGCTGAAAGACTTTATCAAACTAAAGACTGTGAGTGGAATGGGAACCAGGGCCACATCTTGAGGAGATTGTGATGTACCACACAGACGCACTAAATTTGGACAAACCGTGCTCTCTTTTTAAGAGACTCATTACTGGAATAGCCTTCATCTGACAATAAGAGAATGTTCATCTCTGTCCACATTCAAACTGCACCTTAAACTGTGGCTGAAGGAAAACCAGGTCTGTGAGCACTTTTAGCTGCTTTTATTGTATTCTTGTAATGTCCATGTTGTATTTGTTGTCTGTGTACCTGCCTAGGGACAACAGATGGAAATTAGCATCTTTTGCTATAATCTGGCATATTTACTGTGTTTACGGCAGATGTTCATTAATATGCGCTGTCCGTATCAAATAAATAAATAGGAGTACCTGTATTTACATAGGAGTACTTGTACATGGTAGTTGTACTTACATAGCAGTACCTAAACTTAAATAGGAGTGCCTTTAGACAGTAGGAGTACTTATATAGGAGTACCTTTGCACAGTAGTAGTACTTACATTGGAGTATCCCTGCACACAGAGTATTTGGTCGAGCAGGGATGAGAAGCAGGTGAAGGAGGCAATTCCTGATCCCAGACACAGCATCAGGACCAGGTAAGCTCTGTTCTTCACCAGCTGCACAGACATATTCAAGTGTACTTGTACTGTATCCTGAACACTGCATTTAGTTCTTTAGTTCTGCATTTAGTTATCACTAATTAAAGAAGAAAAAAAATTGCACATACACTACAAGAGCATTTTTCTCACTGACATTGTGCAATTTGAAGCCTGCATTACATTATTAAGTACTGCAATGTAATCCTTTGATTTTAGGAAACTTAAATCTTTTTGAATTCCACCACATGAAATAGTAACTACACCAGAATACCCTTACTCAAAGTTTGTATTCTGAATTAAGTTACTATGTATTTAGTTACCTCCATACAAGTACAATCCAATTCAGGGGTGTGTCTAGTAATTTAACATTAGCTCTACAACTTTGCAGCTATAATTACTAATACAATGACTATTATACATATAACCACACTTTTG
Source organism: Periophthalmus modestus (assembly GCA_019594935.1). Classification (NCBI taxonomy): domain Eukaryota; kingdom Metazoa; phylum Chordata; class Actinopteri; order Gobiiformes; family Gobiidae; genus Periophthalmus; species Periophthalmus modestus. The sequence goes on from JAIEZT010001368.1 coordinate 75,246, forward strand.
GCAGAAATAGATAAGGAACATCTCATATACGCTGAACGTTTGATGTGGATGAGGAGCTGTGTTACTTCCAAGTTATTTGTTCTCCGCAGCATAAAAAAAGCTTTCACTTTCACTTTAGCATAGCCGACAAAACAGAACAGCATGTGCCAGTCCACAGTGGAAGGACAGCAGTTTGTTATCACTGCTGATCTAAAATAATCACCTCCAAACACATGTCTAATATTTTCCTCACTGTTTCTTACTCCATGCAGTTGAATGCCTCTCCTGACCTGCATGTAACCGTAGTGACAGTGCTGCTCACCAGTTTGAGGCCCTGGAGGAAGGGCTCGGGGCCGGACTGAGCGCTGGGGAGGGGGCCGTGGGGGGGGCACTGCTGCGGACCCCCACTGTGGCCAGCAGACAGCTCACACAGGCAGGCACCATGTACACCAAGACCTGAGGAGGAGGAGGAGGGAGGCAACACGGGAGAGAAGGTTAGCGAAATGAGAAGGGGGGTGAATGATAGAGGAGAGTGAGGGGGAGAATGACAGGAGAGAGGAGGAGGAGAGAAAGAGAGAGATGAATGGATAGAAACAAGTGGTAGAGAGTAAGGAGAAAGAAAGAGAGAAAGGAGGGAAAAGACAGAGGGGAGGAGGGGAGGAGCAGAACGGAGACAGAGAGAGAGAGAGAGAGAGAGGAGGAGAGGGAAGGAGAGATGAGAGTTGAAAGAGAGAGGGAGAGGGAGTAAAGGGGGAAGGGAGTAGAATGAGAGGGAGTGACAGAGTAGAGGGAGGGAAGGGGAATGACAGGAGAAGGGGAGGAAGAGAGGAGAAGGGAAAGGGAAGAGGGAAGGGGAGAGAGAAAAAGAGAGAGGGGAGGAGATGGAGGAAACAGAGAGAGGGAGAGAAAAAAAGAGGGAGAGAGGGGTAAGAACAGGGGGACTGGGCAGGGAGAGAAAACGAGAAAGACATGAGACAGAGAGAGACACTCACGATGGTGGGCACCCCGCCGTAGTCCTCCAGGAGAGGGGACAGGATGTTGGCCAGGAGCAGCCCCAGAGGGTTGGCTGGGGGATACAGAGACAGGATTTGTACTACTTTTACTGATTAGAAAAGGTACTACAATCATAACTGAACCTGTGTAGCCAGAGCCTTAACCTGCAGATAGGGGACATATACAAGTTTTTATCATTCTCAGTTTATGGACAGGCCTCATGTGAAAGATCAGAACCTCCAGAATTCAATCACAGCGCTGCAGAGGCTGCACTAGCGCTTATTAAACATTGGCTGCAGGTGCTGGTATTTAGGTAAAGAGTCTTTTTAGATTTAAACCAACTCAGCACTGAATCTGGCAACCCAACCTGTTAGAAAATCATGGCTCTTCTTTTGAGGACAGACACTTGAAACTCGTTGACGTGCAGCAAATTTCACTGAAAGTTCACATTTTTGTTGACGCTCAAACGCGCCGTGGAAACGTTGGACTGGCCTAGACGCACATCCCCCGTAGACGCTGTATGTAATCAGACGCCACGGCCAGAACGCAGCATAAGACTCACATGAGCATCATTCTGCTTTTTGATAGGATAATGGTCTTGAGAAACAAAATCCCAAATTATAACAAATGAGGTCATATAGGGTACTCACAGCTATCAGAGAGTAACATAAGGCACTCACACATGTCGGGGTTCTATGGTATTTATGTTGAGGTTAATATGGGGTACTCATTTTCAGTGTAGACTCTGCACACCTGACTGGGCGACTCTTGGCTCACTTTAAACAGTCCCACTGACCTTCAGACGGACCGCAACATTGTACTAATAAAAGTGAGAGAGTGACACAGTGTGCTGGAGTCTTCTTAAACACGCTGGAGGGAGGTACTCACACATGTCGAGGTCATATAGGGTACCCACACATGTTGGGATCATATGGGGTACTCACACATGCTGGAGTCATATGAGGTGCTCACACATATTGGGGTGATATGAGGTACTCACACATGTTGGGATCATATGATGTACTCACACATGTTGGGATCATATGGGGTACTCACACATGTCGGGGTGATATGGGGTACTCACATATGTCGGGGTCATATGGGGTACTCAGACACGTCAAATAAGATGGGATACTTACACACATGTCGGGTGATATGGGGGACTCACACGTGTTGGGGTGATATGGGGTACTCACACATGTTGGGGTCACATGGGGTACTCACACATGTCAGGTGATATGGGGTACTCACACATGTCGGATGATATGGGGTACACACACATGTTGGGGTCTTTTGGGGTACTCACACATGTCGGATGATATGGAGTACTCACACATGTTGGGGTCATATGGGGTACTCACACATGGAGGCCATCATGTTCGCGGTGGCGCGCTGGTGCTGCGGGGAACCACAGTGCTGCGAGTTTGGTGGGAGTGAAGATAATGAGGGGCTGGGCCAGGGCACTGATCGCCTGGCCCAGGAGCACCACAGGGTACCTGCTGGAGGCCAGGTACTCTGGCAGGGCCGCACCCACAAACCGGACCAGTGCACCTGTCATGTTCAGCCATGAGCCTACAATCAGCTGCACACACAGGTCAGAGGTCAGGCATCATCATGAAATTCACAGTTATATTACAGTAATCAGGTTATTCACAAGAGTGCTGCATTTGACAAAAAACAAAAAAATCTAAACTGCCGAACGGTTAAGGGGGTGTGGCAAAAGCTCTCAAACTATTATGTATCTCTATGTACCTGGCACAAACAGCACTCACAAGACTACACCTGCAAGGGACTTCCTGCAAAAACTACTATGTGTTGCAGGGGCGGTCGTGAGTTCATGGCAGGTGCATCAGAGGAAGGTGCACACAGGACGAGGGCCATCAGTGGCGCTTGCAGTTTTAATTATGTTTAAGATTTGACAAAAATCTTGTTTAGTTTTTTCTGGATTTTTTGGTGCAGTTTGTAATTTTACTTCCTGGATGGACATAGGGGGCAGATATGACATATGTAGAGGTAATTCCGTTACCTACGGTAACTGTTACCTAGCAATCAAAATGTAAAGGGCCAAAACTCATCTATTAAATTAAAGTAATACCAGTAAATGACAACACATTATTTTTTTTTAAATCGGTGTTGAATATGTCAGAAAAATGCCGTTCTTGTGCATAAATTGACTATTCATTTTGGATGGAATTTTGGAATGGTAGAGGTAGAAGTATTATGTTATAGTAGTAGTAGTAGTAGTAGTAGTAGTAGTAGTAGTAGTAGTAGTAGCAGAAAGTAGCGCTGAACTCAGCGCTACTTTCTGTATTTTTGTACTTTTCTTGTTTTCCACAAACTGCCACTTAACTTATGTAAAACTACACTTTCACTTTTTTAAGGCAGTAAAAATCAGGCATAGCACTTAAGTTAAGCTAGTCTTATATCCTTTGCTCCTGTGTGGAGGTACCGTGATACGTAGTCCCAGGGCGTCCAGCATCCATGTGGTTCCCAGGCTGAGGGGCACAGACAGCAGCATGTACACCAGGGACAGCCAGTTAACCTGTGCCAGGGACACACCCAGGTAGGACGCCGTCTGGGATGCTACTGGGGCGAAGCTCAGCCATAACTGTAACGCAAGCAGAACGCACACTATCAAAGACATGTATCAGAGAGAGAGAGGGACATCTGAGAGGGACAGATACAGTGAGGACATGCCAAAGAACAAGGACTGTTTACACTGAACATACGGAGAAAGACTATGTCCCAAATACTGACAAAGAAGGACTGTACAGCTCTAGGACACTTTAAATCAGACCTATTGGGCTTGTGTCTGCTGCATAGATATAATCTATGACACCCGTGGATGATTATGTTATAATTTGCACATGTTAAATTGCAATATTGATCTAAAATGACTTCATAAAAGAAACAAGCCCGCTGCCTTCTGCAACAGAAAATTGCAGTGCCCCGTGGGAGCTGATGTCGGCGTAAACGTCATAACAACAAAGAGCCGCGTAGCTGTCAGTCCCTCCAGTGGATAGCTGCACATCACACTGCAAGCCCCAGATTTTTAGGATTTTTTTCATTTGTACCAAAATGACTATGAGACTCTGCCGAATTCTACATGTATCCCAGATTAAGAAAATAAAATTGGATAATAAAGTAAATAGAGAGCAGTGGGCGTGTACCGGTGGCGGTGAAAACAGGAGTTGATCAGCAAAACACCGTCTTGTAACTATCAATTAAAGATTGCTAAAACATGTGCAAATCAATCCAAATACAAGTTTGAGTAAGCATATAAGAAAGAGGGACAGCTATAGCATGGTTAAAAGGAATATGGAACAGCATGATTGCATGGAAATAGAAAAATAAAACTTCGGAGCATTCTCCATGGATAAAGGTAAGTTTTATGCCATACTGTGGAAGATGCATCCGGGCCAAGTTAGAGTCAGGTTTGTGGAGATGCAAGCCACTCACAATAAGGAAACATGTTAGTCTACATTTTTTCAGTACATTAAACACAACCAATGTTTTATTTTTGGCAATTCATTGGCTAGAAAGTTACATGGTGTGGCTTTATATTTTACTGTACTATAGTTAACTTATAACAGCCAAACTGAACCAAACATGTAACTGTGATGTACTGTTGAAGAGTAACTATGTAATAGCCTGAAAATGTTTCACCACCATGAGACGTTCTGTGGCGTCAAATCTTGATGAATCTTGTATGATCTTCCATGATAAAGAACCCTGAACATAGGCCTACACAGATTTTTAAAACCTGTCCTGTAAGATTGTCAAAATGATACATATTTTAATAGCATTTTTTCTTCACTGTCTATGAAATAAAAATGAGGCGATGTACTGTATATTCAAGTGTTTTACTTACTGATAGTTGGAAATTGTGAGAGAACTTGACTGACCTGTCCTTTGTGTAAATATGCCAGACTAACCCATAAGTTGTACATGATCTTAAAGAGGGGGTATATTGATTTTTGGGGATTTTCTACCATGTTATAAAGCTGTTTCTTCATCAAAAACATGCCTGAAGAGGTTTTACATCATCCATGTATGTTTGAGTATTCTAACAAATTCCCCCGGTCCCTATTCAAACTGTAAGCTGTAGGATTCTGTCCAATGATCCGCCCACAAGCCTGCATCACCCATGCTCTCACACAACAATCCTCCTAAAATATACAAAAGCACGATATAAGTCTGTACACAGCAACTTGACAAACCTGATACGCTGTGCAGTAACAGAGGTTTGTCAGAATGCACGCTGATTGTATTGTGATAGCACTCTGAAGGGGTAGTGACTGACTTGAGAGCAAAGGAAGGGGACCCCCAGAGTGTGAAAAGTGAACCTTATAAAACATGTTAATACGTTCTTTTTGGCAAATATAGCATTTTCAAAAACAATAAAAGGTATATATATATATTTAAGTGTTTATAAATACTGGCTAACAGCTGAATAAGCGCTAAACATAATTACACTTAGTTAATCAGTTTACTAAGTCTTGTCGAAGATACATTAACAACTCTATACTTTCTACAATTTGTGTAGAAATCGATACTAAAACTAGTACCAAATCTAGATAGTCATGTAAACAGTTATCGATAGTAAACCTTTCCTGAATGTCTTTAGAATGATCTTGAGCTGCATCAGAACATGTATAAGATACAGACTAGTATAAACCCATGGACCACTGTGAACCTACTTGGACGACTGAGGGATTACACAGATATAAGACAACATGGGAATATAAAAGAAAGGACTAAGATTTAATTTTAAAAATCACATTGTATTGTCTAAGTTTTTTTTATTATCATATTTATGAATCAGTGTTGAGTATCAAGTCTATTACATAGTATACAGATACTCTTAGAGAATAGCTATGGGGGCTAAACAAACAAAGCAACATGAAGTAGTAATACTGTCCACATGATGAGAGCTTAACAGGTTATTGTTGTAATGGTTCTGACCCACTGTGCACAAGCCTTGTACTGTGACCCCTTTGTGAGAGCACAGGTCATGTGCTCCTGCCACAAATATACAACGCATGAGGAAGTGAAAATGTACAGCTTCAACAGTTGAAGGAACTCATGTGATTGTGGGAGGGAGGAGGAGAGGGAGCTTGGGGCTAGGCACGGAGAAAGAAAGAGAGAGAGAGAGAGAGAGAGAGAGAGAGAGAGAGAGAGAGAGAGAGAGAGAGAGAGAGGAGGATAAGAAAAAGGAAATATGGAGGAAAGAAGAGGAGAGGGAGTAGATGGAGTAGAGGGAGTCATGTAAACAGACACATGTGGGCTCATGCCTGTGGATTGGTCAGAGAGTGTGTGTCCTCTGATTGGTCAGGGAGAGTGTGTCCTCTGATTGGTCAGGCAGAGTTCTGTGTGTGGACTCTTACCGGTCAGAGCCATTCCAGACTTGCACTGAACCAGGTCCAAAGTGTTGATGCAGAATAACTGTAGCCCCAGAGATGATGCCTTTAAACGTCCCATCACAGAGAGTGACTTATCCTGCCTAACTTACTTATCATGAAATCTGTACCAGGCTAATGCCACTTATTGAGCAGATACCTTGGACAGACACAGCCTATGGGCTCAGTGTTTAACAATAGAGTGGTGCGTAAATACGCACGGCCGTGGGCGAGGTCTGCTGCGGAGCCTCGATGTCCATATGGGACTATGGGAGAGAGGAGAGGGAGAAAGGGGAGAGGGGGAGAAAGACGAGAGAAGAGAGGGTCTGACCGTGGCGTTGGAGATGTTCAGGAGGCACAGCACCAGCAGGACAAACCACCTCCGCTTGTACACCTTGAGCACGAGCAGCTTCTTCAGCTTGTCCTTCTCTTCCCGCGGAAGGGAACTCCTGAACTGGGCGTGAGATTCGCTCTCTGCGCCGCCATCCTCCATTAGCCACGGCTTGACTCCAGTCCAGGAACAACCCGCAGAGACACACTCATTCACAGACAGAGCCGGTTTGAGAGGGAATGCGCTGTTAACAACTGTTCCAAAGTACAAGTCCCGCTCGTGTTATCTCCAGAGCGGCCGCAGCTCCATAACCCGCCTGTGAGTGCTCAGAGCCGCTCCTCACTGTACACTTCTGTAGACTCCCAAAGATCGTGTGTGGAGCCGATGAGCTGTTCGGGATAAAGTCTTTAGCGCTATACATTAGCTCACACAGGCTGGCACAGGTGAGAGACGGCAGAGTGTGAGGTTGCTGTGAAGTTTACACTTCATACAAAGTTCACCCAAAAACAGTCACATGACAGACAGACACGTCTCTGGCGCGCGTCATCAGCTGAGGCGCACATTCTTGTGGTTCGAGGTTTAAACATGATTATCACCCAATCAATCGATCAATGAAAATGTGTAGAGAACATTTAAAACCAAGAGTTGAACAACAACAAGAAATAGGCTATACAATACTATAATAGTTGTAAGTAAACAATAAAACAAGATCTCAGGTGTCCTATATTTATTTATTTATTTATTTAAATACATCAAACCCTCATTACATCCACTACAGTTTGGCTTTCGTACCGATTACTCCACAGACACATTAAGAGCTTGTTTGATAGGAGTCCCTGTGTTGGGGCTGTCTTCTTAGACCTGAAGAAAGTCTTCGACTTCGTAAACCATCAGATCTTGCTGTCCACTCAAGCTAAGAACGTTCAGCAAGCTGCTGATGACCTCACAGCTGCCTTATCGTCTGTGCATAACTGGCTTAAGGCTCGTGCCTCCTGTCAAACACCACATTGTCCTTTAAAAGTCACATAAAAAAAAGGGTCCCAGATAATTCAATCAAATTAGAATTTTTGTCACGTTTAGAATAACATAAACATGAGTGCTTTTAAAACCTATTTCTACTTTATGATCATCTCCCACATAGACTATTGTTTAACTACCTGGTCTCCTGCCCCACAACACTTAAAACCATTAAAAACCTCTATAAAAGAGGCTTGAAAATACTTAAAAACCCATTTCCCACCGCCACTGGCATGTTCTGAAAAAATTGGACTTTAACAACTTGTTCAACCTTAAAAGAGCTTGCCTAATTTATAATGTCCTATACTCCCTCGCACCACCGTTAAAGGAGTACATTAAATATAAAGGGAATTTAGCAAAGGCCACACAAGCTACCACCAGAGGTGACAAGTTGATCCCCCACAGACGGACCACATTTGGTCAGAATGTATTATCTGTCCAAGGTGGGAACCAGCAGAATAGTCTCTAACCCTGAGAGAATGTCCCATGTACAGTTCTTATAAAGCTCAAATCAAAAACTGGTTATGGTCAAACCAAACACACACTCATCGTGGAAATGTGATTTTAACTTTTCCAAAGAGACATAGTTGCATGCATGGGCAAAATATGAAGGGAGTGGGAGTAAAATGTAATTGTCTTGAATGAGTGGCAAAACCTGACTAAAATAATGGGGACTATGCAATGAATGGAATGTGCAATTATGGGAACTGTGCAATGATTATAGTGTGTAATTTTTATTTTGTCCCTTTTGTGACCCCAGCCCTTGGGACAACGGATTGAAATTAGTCTTTGGATTTATTTGCATTCATTGCATTCATTCAATAAATAAATAAATACATACATACATACATACATACATACATACATACATACATACATACATACATACATACATACATACATACATACATACATACATACATACATACATACATACATACATACATACATACATACATAGTTTTCAAGTTAACAGCACCTTTTACCTTTTGCTTAGTAGTGATTAGAAATTCTAGGTAGGAAATTATCCAAATGGTTCTAGTGAAGGTGTATGGAGTTTAAAAACCCAACAAACAGGGCTTGTGTGTGAAACATGTGTAAATGTTTTGTTATAACACAACGTTATAACACAATAGCATAATATGTGTGTAATATTAAAGTGTGCTTCTAGTGTGTAAAAGAGTTCCAGTGGGACATGGGTCTGTCACGTCACGTCTAACACAACAACATCATAAAGGAAGGCTAGGCTATATAATATTTTTAAATTCTACAAACTTGACCAATCTGTGTCTCCAGATATGAGGTAAATGATCAAATCAAACATAACTTTTACTAACAACAATTGTAATGCTGATTTATTCTTCATTACAAAAACATTGGATATGATGGCTTATGTTATGGTTATGGTTTATGTTATAATGTGATCCTCTGGTTCAAAATGATTATGCAATCAGACAGCAGAATGAGCCGAACACGAGTTACTCATTTGAGTTGCCAGTTTCAGGGCTGAAATCCAGTTGGTTTAAACCTAAACCCCAGCACCTGCAGCCCATCACGAATCAGTGCTAGTGCAGCCTCTGTAGTTCAGTGAGTGAATTCTAGAGGTTCTGGTCTTTCACATGAGGCCTGCCCATAAACTGAGAATGAGAAAAACTTGTTTGTGTCCTCTATCTGCAGGTTAAGGCTCTGGCAACACGGGGGCAATTGTGATTGTACTTCCTGTCTCCACCATTCACCAGCCTAACTAAATAAAACAAAAAATTAAAAAATCAATAGATCATTAAATAAAATGATCCAGGTTGGCATTGTCTGTCTAAAAGATATAGCCTAACATATCAATAATGGAGGCTGACCACATCTACTCTTCTCTTACTCATGTCTTATTTTGCACTTAACAACAAGCTTCTGTAAATGCTACAGATCATTCTCCACACAGAGGTGGTGCACTGTGTAGCCACCGATGCCCTGGGGCTGACTGAAAGAGCTGACAATATACACTAATTAAAGGGCTCATACTACGCTATTTTCTGATCCATGTTATAATGTTGTTTCCTCATCAATAACACAGCTGGAGTTGTGTTAAGTTTCATTCACACAGGTTTAACAAGCAGATCTTGCATATTGAGTTCTTCTCTCAAACAGAAAACACTCTGTCCCACCTTGTGCTGTCATGTGGTAATACAGGAAGTGCTCTACTGCCTTTTTAAACTCCACACACCTTCACTAGAATCATTTGGGTCATTTCAGTTCTGGAATTCCCAATGTCTACTAAACAAAAAGTAAGAATAGGTCTGTTAATCTTAAAACTACCACTACATGACATCATAAAGTGGAGCAGAGCATTTTGAGCTTTGGAGATATAGACAGACTATTAAGAAAGAGTAACTCAAACATGTGTGAATGAAACAAATCATAACTCCAGATATGTTTTTGATAAGGCTAAAACCTCACAGGAGTCAATTCTGCATAATATATGACCTTTAAAGGATTAAGACCGACATCATGGGGACCTGATCTTTGTCAGTACTGATAGACAGAGACATGCACATCTGATAAAAGTAAGAACTGTGTGCTGGGTCCAAATACAGATATTGTAGAAAAGAAAAACAGGCCCACACTGGAGTGTCTGTATAAATGGGGCAGGTCCACATGAATGTAGATTTGTGATAAACACCTGCCCATTTAGTTATAGTGTCTTTCCCAATGACACAATGGCAGTAGGTCTATGCTCACCTGAACTACCAACTCCAGGTGAGTGGGTACAGTGCCACTGCCCTGTTTCTCACATGTTCTCTGGTAAGACAATCTGTGTGTGATGTAACTCTTCAGTGCCTAAGGTCTTGTCTGTGGGGGCTGCAGACAGTTTAAATGAACACGATATGAGCCTATATGAAGAGCTGGGCTTGTCTTGTCCGGTTGCATTCCGGGGACACTTCAGGTGAAGTGGGACGAACGGGTGCCCTCACTGACCCCGCCCCTACGTCTCCCCTCCCCCCACTCTCCCCCCGCACCCCCGTGCATCTCTGCGCATGCGCGCTTCCCAAAGAGTGCTTTTTCGGCCTGTTCCGGCACGGCTCGGCTATCTTCGCCTCTTTGTTTTACGGACAGTGGATTTAACTGGACTCCGACCCGGTACCAAGCGGACCGCGCTGCTCTTCACAGGTCAGTACTATAGGACAGTCCCGTGAGGCTGTGGCCGGCTCTCGGTGCGTGTAGATCGGTGTGATTCGGCCTGGCTTTCCGCCGCTGCTCGAGCACGCTCTCGGTGTTGTGTCCGTGGGGCTGTGGGTATGGCGGCGCCGGGCCCTGCAGTCCACACGGGGACAGGACGGTACTGCACACGGTGTGCCGCCGTGGTCCGAGCGCCGCTTCTGCAGCCCGTGTCCTGTGTGCACGTCCGTGGACGCCTCGCCTCTGGGGCACACGCCTGTGCGTCTCTGAGGGGAGCGGGCTTCTTACAAACACCATAAACGCTCCAAGTCGGTGTAAAGTTCGGTGTAGTCTGAAGCCCCGTCCAGGTGGACCGTTGTGCGGCTGCAGTAGTTCTGCTGTGGATGTTCCCGGAGACACTGCAGACAACCCGGCGTGACATTGGAGCCAACAAGTCCGGGCAGTTTGAGGGCACGCTCCGCTCGCATCAGCAGCTCAGAATGTGGCTCTCACGGCTCCAGCGGCACTCTGCACAACCCAAACATGTCATGGTCCTCTCACTTTAAGCAGCCAGAGTTTGACTGCACTTTTGTGTCCCCAGGAGTCTGCTGCTCTAAACCCCACAACAAGCAGCATGTTTAGAGTTGATGTGTAAACAGTGAGTCCGTGACCAAACATTGAGTGGTGAGTACAAAATGGAAATGCATGAAATGGATGATTGTTGGGATTTTGGATTTAAGTAAAATCTCATCACTGTCAGGCTCAAGAGCTGTCAGTGCTCTGGAATGAACTCAGACAACTTCCTGTCCTCCATCTTCTTGTGTACAAGTGAGGATCATTCAGCATAATATCAGAAAGCAGGATGTCCAACAAGTGCATGTGAGCAATGGGTGTCCCCTCAATTTGTGACATAATCAGGGAGCAGGGTGTCACTACAGATGTGTGACATCATCAGAGAGCAGGGTGTCGCTACAGATGTGTGACATCATCAGAGAGCAGGGTGTCACTACAGATGTGTGACATCATCAGAGAGCAGGGTGTCACTACAGATGTGTGACATTATTAGAGAGCAGGGTGTCAAATATGTAACATCATCAGGAAGCAGAGTGTCAAATATGTGACATCATCAGACAGCAGAGTGTCAAATATGTGACATCATCAGACAGCAGGGTGTCAAATATGTGACATCATCAGACAGCAGAGTGTCAAATATGTGACATCATCAGACAGCAGGGTGTCAAATATGTGACATCATCAGACAGCAAGGTGTCAAATATATGGCATCATCAGACAGCAGGGTATCAAATATATGACATCATCAGACAGCAGGGTGTCACTTCAGATGTGTGACATCATCAGAGAGCAGGTTGTCACTTCAGATCTGTGACATCATCAGAGAGCAGGGTGTCACTTCAGATGTGACATCATCAGAGAGCAGGGTGTCGCTTCAGATGTGTGACATCAGAGAGCAGGGTGTCGCTTCAGATGTGTGACATCATCAGAGAGCAGGGTGTCACTTCAGATGTGTGACATCATCAGAGAGCAGGGTGTCGCTTCAGATGTGTGACATCATCAGAGAGCAGGGTGTCGCTTCAGATGTGTGACATCATCAGAGAGCAGGGTGTCACTACAGATGTGACATCATCAGAGAGCAGAGAGTGCCACTAACTGCTAGCTTAACTGCTAACACATTTAAATCACTGTTACTTTTTTATTGTTTTGAAAATATTATATTTGCAGAAAATAACGTATTAACATGTTTATTAAGTTTCCGTTTCGTTTTACTGTCTGTGCTAAATCACTCCCCCTTCAGAGCGTTATCGCAACACAATCAGCACCCATTCCACTAATTAAGCGCTTCGCATCAGGTTTGCATGTTTGGTGTAGGCTTGTGGGCTAAGCTTTGCACATAATCTTACAGCTAACCATAGTAAGAGTTCACACAACAATTCTCCATAAATATACAAAACTGTGCACTACAACTTCACAAACCAGATGAGATGTGCAGAAGCACGCTGACTGTGTTGTGATGGCGCTCTGAAGGAGCAGTTATGGTACTTAACACTAAGAACAAAGAGAGGAGCGACTCAGGGCATCAAAAAAAGTGAAACTTATAAAACATGTGAATATGTTGTTTTTGGCAAATATAGCATCTTCAAAACAATAAATGGTAATGTAGTGATCTAAATATGTTTTGTGTTTGCAGTTAATACCCCATAGAAGCAAAATACCGTAATTTCACAACTATAAGGCGCACCGGATTATAAGGCGCAGTTTCAGTTACGGTGCTTTTTCTGCATTTAACACATATAAAAGGCGCACCGGGCCTTAGGGCGCAGGCACGGTAAAACATGCATGTTAGTTTGTGCTCTAAAAAAGGCAAAGGAAGCAAAACTGTGTTCGGTTGTGCTTTAAAAAAGTATTTGACTAACTTTGATTGTAGAGATGCTTCTCCCAGCTGTTCCATCGCTCCAGTCGGTCTTCCAACTCGGGCCACCTCGCCTTTTATCCGCGAAAATTCCGCTGCGACTTCTTCACTTGTCGGAGATCGTTTTCCAGCTTCCTCCACTTGCGAACCATGGATTCATTAATGTTGAAGTGTCTCGCGGCTGCTCGATTGTCATGTTCCTCCGCGTAGCTGAAAGCTTGCAGTTTAAACTGCGCTTCATAAGAGTGTCTCTTAGGTGGCATTTAAAGGGTTGCCAAAACGATGTTGTTTTGCATAATACACATACCTGCGCTTTTATACTATTCGGGTTGTGTCTTCTTTAACGCCCACCATTCCCCCTTTACCGTTCTCAGGCTGTCCTCTCCTCAGGTCGCTTTCTAGAAGCGGACGTAGTAAAAAACTGCACATTAGGCGCACCGCACCATAGGGCGCTCCATACGACTTTTAACTGCGCCTTATAGCCATGAAATTACGGTACCCCCTCTTTAAGATGAGATTTATTTTGGTCATGAACCTTTTAAAAGCCACTTAATTGTTTTAAAAGAAAATATAACATTGTAATGTGTGATCACTCAATATTTGCTGAGAAAAAAAAGCCATAATGGGGTTAAGTGTCCTGCCCAGCGACACAATGGCAGTAATGTGCCTCAAGCAGGGTTTGATCCTGTGACCTTGTTAGTCTGATATTGGCTGTTTACCAAACTAGGGCTTCAAGATGAACTGCAAATAAATCAGAAGACGCAATTGGCAAATCTCAAAAGCTGCAATTTGACTGTAATTCTCTCCAAACAACTACCGTAATTTCCGGACTATAAGCTGCTACTTTTTTTTCTACAGTATAAAAACTGTGGCTTATGGTACAGTGTGGCTTATTCATTTTTTCCCCGTAAGATATACATTGGTCCCTCATTTATTACGTTCCAAAAATAACCCGCGATAAATCCTACCTAAAGTAGAAAACATTATAATGTTTTTGTTTTTTTTAACATTTATTCTATATGTTTTGCGGCTGCAGGTGTATTTCTCAGTTCTTCTGTCCCCACCTCTTTGTCCTGGCGCCGCTCTGTTGTAATGTGTCGTAATGTTCTTTTTCCTGCAGTCACTGATCTACAAAGCTAAAGCAGACTCCATCCGCATGGTTATAACCCTCCTCTTGACGCCCTGGTACGCTGCAGCATCGAACATTTAGGTAAATTTGGCTGAATGTATTCTGTACAGTACAGGAGACACAGCACCTCCTTTAGCCAATCAGGACGCAGAACACGCGCCTTCATACACTGTAAAAAAAACCATTCAAATTGCACAAAAAAAAAAAAATCCTGATTGGGCATATAAACTGAGGTAAGACTATTTACTGGTCATAATCGTACCAGAAAGTCTCATAAGGTTTGAACCTTTATTCATACAAAGTTGTTACTTGGGGACAAATCACAGCTACATAACACGTTTGGATCAGTTTAATAAATAAGTTAAATAAAAATGATCAGTCTCTGCACTGGTATTGGGTGCTACTAGTTGATACCGGTATTGGCAGATATTTAAAGATATCGGAATCATTATTGGAAATGAAAAAGCTGTATCGGTGCGTTCCTACTTTGAACTGAATATTTTTATTAAAACATAAATCCCAAATCTAATTTTAATTGCAGTGCAAAATTTAAATGGAAATTGTTCAGCCCTATACCAAACAAATACACCATAAAATCTCAGCTGAATGTGGTATTATGGGCTCTTAAGTGCACTATGGAACTTCTCTGGTGGAGGATCTACCACTTTCTAATCTCTATGGAGATATTATTGCTTTGCCTGCAATATTCTGCATTATGCCATTACATTTTCCATGTCCATGAAGACAAACAGCTGATGCCAATATGCCAAGTTACGAGTCACATCTCTGGAGAGGTGACCCTGCTCAGTGTTAGTTTGTCTATTTCTGCAATAAAACACACGATTTAAGTTTAATACCATATCATGTAATATTCCAGCTAAGTAATAATATCTCTTTTGAAACAGGCAGGTTGGGCTGTGAGCTGAGGATGTTATGAAGTGTCCCAAATATTGTGAGGGGGAGAAAAAAAAAATCTACACTTACAAGTTGCAAGTTGTTGTGTATTGTTTTGTATACTGCTGTTGTATATTTATGAATTGCTGTGTGAGCATAGATGACGTGGCTAGTGGGCTGAGCACAGAATCTTCTAGCTAACCGTAAAGAGGGTTTGAATAGGGTGTGGGAGAGATTGCTAGATTACTCAAACATGCATGAATGAATCAGGCATGTTTTTTTTGTTGAACTTTTAACATGGTAGAAGGCTAAAAAAATATATATTATTTTTGTAGAAAACCCTGTCTTTAATACAACATTCATTCTGATATTT